>JAXIVD010001321.1:0-5000 GCA_036785275.1 Cancer borealis | reverse complement strand
CGGGACATTCATCACAGTACAAAGGTTTTATAATAAGAATATAAGGAAGCTACAAATAAGTAGGAAATAAAGTTGATGACTTGTGAAAAGAAAGCATACTTTCAGTGAGTTTCACATCAAAGTATAAATGATTATCCTCCATTAAACCCGTACCTCTTCCAACAACGTGGTAGCTTTCATGTTCTGACACTTGTCTGCCTGTATGTGCTGCATACAATGTATATTATGTACTTACCAGAAATTCTGCGGCTTGCAATACGTAAGTTCTCTTCAATGAGATGGAGGTAGCTTGTGTTCATTGTAATATAGGTGTATGTATGCAGTAGGGTGCAGGCGCGTAGGCAACGTTCAAGGCACTTGATTCTTGAAGGAAGGGAAACAACAATCACTGTCTCACACGAAATTTGGATCCAATCTTGAAATGTGACAAATCTTAATCAAGGTATGGTTGCATATATATATATATATATATATATATATATATATATATATTTAGGCTCTCCTGGTGAATTATCATTTAGTTTTCATTTTAATTTGAGCTGAATTTTGCAATCATCATACTCAAGAAGTATATATTTTTTGTTTTGCTTGAGGTATGTAGATATTTAATAAAGTTCTTCTTCTTGTGAAGTTAATGGTGCCGTGCACGTGTGGCCTCTAGTGCCATAGCTTCTAGTGCTCCAAAAGTACACCTCCACTGACTGTGCCAGCCTCACATGACATAGGTTTTCCTAGGTAGGATACAAATATATTCTTGTTGATAAATCCGAGTAGACACATCAAAATAACAAAGGCGATGCAGTGAGTGGCATATGCATGGTAGCTCAAGTGAGAGGTGCGAGGGGTTTACAACTTAATATTTAGGTTCTTTCGTGTTTTAGAGAGTAAACAGGACATGTATTGCTATATTCTAAAGATTACTGTGAAAAATTGGAAGAAGAAAGTCCAATGACTAGGAGAGAATTGGACTCTAGATAGCTACCGTAGCCGGCATGTTACATGATGGCAGCCTTAATATTTATTTTAAGTATATTATAATGTTTGTTCTTTAAGGGAGGAGGTCAGATTCAAAATGATGATTTTCGACCAAATTTCCAGAAATGAACTTGATATGCGGGACAGCCTAGACGCACCATCTGGCGCGTCAGAAGTGCGAGTTTAAAGGGATTTAAATGGGATTTAAAAGGACTTAAATGGACCCCCTGTCTCAGCTGGCGGATAGTGTTGCCACATAAAATTTTTTTTTTTACTCTTCTTTGCATTTTTACGTTATTGTTTATTTGGTAACATGATAAAAGGTCGTATGATACCTTCTACAGATGTTTGCGTCGTGAGGAAGACTAGCTTGGGGTGAGCGGAGGCGGGTCAGTGCTGAGATGCATAAGATAAAAATGGAGTAATTTCCGAAAGGTGTTGGAGTAAATTCACTAACTTTTGTATAATGTTGTATGCAGTATGATTAAGGTGGTTCAGATGCAGCGAGGATAGCAACATATACCATAGAGTAAGGAATATTTTTATATTATGAATTTTTTATATTCATAAGGATAACTGTACAATGTCCAGTAAAAATCAATGTTACTGAAAAAACTTTACTTTTTTCTTTATGATTCACATACCTAAGCCAAAATGGAAAATTTTATAATATAAAAAGATTTACCATTAAAAGTACTTCCAAGATATAAAAAGAAAACCATATTTTTTATTATAAATAAAAAAGTAGATACAAATCCAAAAAACACAAAATTTCGATAAAAAGTCATATATGAAAAACTATTCAATAGATATCAATGAAACTCATAAAGTCGTTCTTTATTCAATACCTAAGAAACCAGAAGACATATTGCTACGTCCAAAAATAAAGAAAAAGTTCTGAATCTGACCTCCCCCCTTAGTTAGCGAACTAGGTAAACCTAACTTATAAACACATTTAATTTTATAAAACATCATGATTTGAGGTGATTTTAGCACTTATGCACAACTTACACTGGACAAGGATTCAGTCCAAGTGAGTTCAAAGCACTTTTTTTTCCTTCTATTTATCATATTTATTTCTTTGGTTATATAAGAAACATGCATTTAAGGTATTTTTCAACTCAGGTTCCTGTGTAAATTGTACATATAGCTCAGGTGTAATATTTCTTTTTACCTGCAGGTTAACCATTCACAATTATTAATAGGCATAGCTCTAAGGCCATGAGCTCCTTACCTATAGTGGGGAAATAAGGAGGCGGCTTCTTGTAATATCCCCCATTCTAAAGACTAGTCAGCCAGCATGCTTAAATGGTTTTAATGTGTATTGTACCGGGCTTTAAATGTGGCTATTGTTAGGGTGGTCACTACACTCAGGCAGTGCATTCCAATAGTTGATGACTCTGATAGAGAACCAGCTGCCTTATAACGTTGTCCTCCAGTGATCAAGTTTCAGCAGCTTGAGAGAGTGCTCTTTCAATCCGATGGTGTTCAGCTGGAAGAAACGAGTGTGGGGAATGTCCTCAAAATGGTATAGCAACTTGTATGTCTCGATCATGTCACCTCTAATCCTTCTATCCTGCAGTCTCTGAAAAAAATTTTAAGTGTTGTCCCATTTAGCTGGTACTCCACCTGCAGATTGTCATGTCCAACATGCATGGTGTTGCACTTATCCACAATGGGCAGCCACTTGTCGCTCCAGTTGTCAAGCCGTTTCAAGTCACACTGTAGGGTTTTCACATCCTCTTCGGTCTTTATGATCTTGTAAATTTTTGCATCGTCTGCGAACAAACTGGCTGTTGACTCGAGGTCGTTAACTAAATCGTTGGTGTAGATATAGATAAGGAAGAGAACAGGACCAAGCACTGACCCATAGCAGGGTAACTCTGCTCATAACGGGTAACCAGTCTGATGTTGACTTCTTAATGTTCACACGGTGGTATCTATCAATGAGGAAGCTTCTAGTCCACTGCAGTATTTTACCTCTTAAGCCTATTGCCTCCAGCTTGGTGTGCAGCCTTTGGTGAGGAACTTGGTTGAATGTCTTTTCACAATCTAGCCCTTCTTGTTGATTGGCAATATAATCGCCCTTTTCCAGTCACTTGAGACAATCCCAGTATCCAAGGAAGTTTGAAATATGTCTGATAGTGGGTCGCACAAGATTTTGCTGCATACCTTTGTTAGGACTGGTGATACTCCATCCGGTCCTGGTGTTGGTGCCTTGTTGCCGTGAGTTCCTTGAGCCTTTTCTTCACTTGTTGTCTTGTTATCGTGACGTCCTCCACCTTGGGTCTTTGGAATATGTTGTCTGGATTCGGTGGTGATTGGCTGACATCCTTTCTGACAAATACCCCATGGAAGGCTTCATTGATTATTTGAGCAGTTTCTCTGTTATTTCTCCAGAGGTAGTTTTGAGTTTAGCAGTAGTGTTAGAGCGGACGTATGCCCAAAAGTGTTCTGGATTGATGACAAAGTCAAGTGCTACTTGTCTTTAGTAGCTGTACTTTGCTGATCTAACTTCTCTTGTTACTAAGTGCCTTGCATTGGTATATTGTGCTCGGATGTGGCTTGTCTTTTCTTGCTCTATATTTTTGTCATGTCTCCTGGTTTTTTCTTATTAGTGTTTGTAATCACCTGTTCATCCATTTGGGCTTGCTTGATTCTTGCTTGTTCTTGTAGAATGGCACACATGCCCTCACTGTCTTGTTATATATCTCCAAAAAAAGTGTCCCACTTTTCATTTATAGATTTGTTTTAGTGTGTCTTCCCAGTCTTCTTGTCTAAACAGGGTTCTCATTTTTGTCAGATCTGCTTTATGGTAGTTAAGATTGAATGTGTCTTTCTCTTTTCCTGTTGGTTTGGAGTTTGTAGCCAGGGTGAAACACATGACTTCATGTTTACTAAATCCCAGTGGTGCTAAGTATCTGATATCCTCCACTTCACAGTTAATTTTGGCAAAGATAAGGTAGAGTCTTGACGGGTTGTCTGTTTCCCTCAAGTGTGTCCTTTCTCCCAGACACTCAAAGCCATGAGTGTCTGGTTCTGGGACACCTGCTAGTATCAAATTCCTATCTATTCTATCTGGGACTTCCTGTACCTCCACTTTCACTTGCTAATTTTTCACTGGAACTCCCACTATAGTTTCTTTCTGCAGTTTTAACATTTCCTCAATTTCTTCTTTCACTTCACTTATTATTTTGTCTTTTTCAACCTCAATAACTTTGTTCACCTCACTTAAGGCTCTGTTTAAATCCTTTTTTGTAATCTTTTAAATTTATTTTCTTAAGTTTTTATGCAATCTTCTTGTGCTTTTATGTAGCTATCTTGGGCCTCCAGTCTCTTTTCTACTTCTTCAAGCCTCTGGGTGTTTCTGTTTACTTGGTTCCTTAGGGGAGAAATGGTTTCTAGAAATTTCTCTGCTGTTTCTTCACAGTTTCTAACATGGCAAACAAATTTGGCCCATTTACCTATTTTCTACCACACTTTGCTAATTTCTTCTGAAATCTCTTCACACTCGTAATGGACCCAGAATTTGCAGCAATCACAATATATATGACATCATCCACACGTTTAGCACAGTGACCACAGGTTTCCATCTTCTTCGCCACTAATCGTTTGTTGGCACTAGTCGCCGTTATGATGGACTAGTAAAAAACAATAATATCCGTAATATTTCTGGCACGATACACTAAATACTGGGTTGGCACAGTCTTACCTGCTATTCCCCATCAATATATACTTAAGTAACCTTGAAGTGATGTAAACTTTGTCTTAGAGTGAAAGCAAGGTACAGAGAGTATCTGTGCACGTCCTCTTCCAGTGTTGCCGATCATTCAAGTGTTCAAGGGTTGATGGAGGTAATGTTCTGGTACATGCATACATACATCTGTTTTAGTTCAACTTAGGATCAACTAAACTTGCGATGTCATTCACTTGACTGGTTATTGTAAAGGAGGATGGCACTGTGCTTGCTGCATATTGCAACTACATGCCTGGGTAGGTAACCATTAAGCCTTTGAACATTTACC
>JAXIVD010001320.1:88740-91164 GCA_036785275.1 Cancer borealis | reverse complement strand
GAACATCTTGCGCATAGGTCAGCGTGCCAGTTGAATGGTTGGTTTGGGTCGGTTGTGTCATGGTAGGAGCTGGGTCAACAACAATGTTGCTATTTTGTTGTGCTGTGGAGCATATTTACTTTCGGTGTTCTAGTGAAAACTTTCTAGTGGAAGTACAATACACTGTAATAACAAGGAACATGAGTTCTATGAGTGGTAGTGGTGGAAATCGTGGTGGAAACTGTGGTGAAAAACGTGGTGGACGAGAGAAGCGTGATTATCGCAAGGGGGTGAAGCTCAGGAAATATACACTCAAGGAAAAGAAAGAAATGGTTGCACGCAGTGCTGGTGGTGGTGGTGGTGGTGATGCGCAAATGGTGGAGGAGAGAGCGAATAACCAGTAGCCACCACTTCCCACCACTGCCAGGCTATTCAAGCTAGTCACAGACTCTCATAACGTAAGTAGAATAATATTTGAACCTTTATTAATAGTCAGAAAGTGTTCAATCTTGTTTATTATCATACAGATTATGCATAACCTTGTATGTGTGAATTTTCGGCAAAATATTTTGTATTCTTGGAGGGTTAATGGGAGTTATAAGAAGCTTATGTAGCATACCTAAGAACCAATTATACTATTTACATGTATTTCAATATCGTTCATCTCGTGGTTTTTCATCTCGCTGCCGATAGTCCAGTATCAATTATGCGCGAGATGACCGTTCTTACTGTATATATATATATATATATATATATATATATATATATATATATATATATATATATATATATATATATATATATATATATATATATATATATATATATATATATATATATATATATATATATATATACATATATACATATATATATTGTTACGGTCACACCGTAACGGACACGGTTCTTATGCCCTAGTGCCGGGTGTCCACTTATGAACAACCCAGTCACAACCACGTTACGGGCGTGTACGAACTGTAATGCTGATGTTTACACGTCCTTTTAACCCACCAAAGGACAAGGAAAGTCGACTATCCCGTAGGACTAGTCACCCAGCTGACACAAAGCACACTCCCACGCACGTGGAAAGCACACACCCTCTACGACACCTCGCATGCCTTTCCACTCCTTCTCCTCAGAGAAACTTCAATCTCATTCCTTTGTCTGACTCACGCCTTCTCCAGCCTAACATTCTTCTTTCTCTCTCTCAGGGAATCTTCATTCCTCTGCGGGGCTTGACTCCCATCTTCACCAGACGATGTTATGGTGACGGGCGGGGCCCGCAACAATATATATATATATATATATATATATATATATATATATATATATATATATATATATATATATATATATAATATATATATATAATAATATATATATAATAATATATATATATAATATATATATATATATATATATATATATATATATATATATATATATATATATATATATATATATATATATATTAAACCCTCTATAAATCGGATCAATTGGGGGAAATCCCTTGTCAAAATGTCTGAAGATCCGACATATCCGATTTATCCTGCTACACACGCAAAATCATTAAAACACTTTTTAGCATCCAAGCTTAATACAGATAATAATTGTATTTTTATACTTATCTGTATTTATGTATGTTACTTCTATGCTCTGTCATCAAATATAACTTCTGGAACCTCGGGTGTAGTGATGGGAATTGTGTGTGTGTGTACAGTTTACAGTTTACAGTTTATTTACAGAAAAGGGGGGTAAGTACATAAGAGGGGGGGGCGAGCGTGCACCAAGGTGCACAAGGAAGAAAAAGAGAGAAAATACAGAAGTATGGTAGGAGAGTGAAAGGTGCCGGGCGGACCGGCTTGCTGTTATAATAGTGGTGAAATTAGAGTCACAGTCAGTACATGAGTGTGGGTGGAAACCAGGCAGCCTGGGGGAAAACCACCCGTACTGTTGTGAGGGGGGGTACATAGTTAATTCTTACATATAATATACATATACATACATTTGAGGAAAACATACATGAGCCTTTATATATACATACTTTCTCATACAACAACTTCACATTTGAAAAGTCAACTTGCAATACAATTAATGTCACATCCAGTACTTGAGTGTGAGTGAAAACCGGGCAAGCCCGGAGGAAAACCACCCGTGCTGTTGTGAAGGGAGTGAGTACATAGTGGATTCTTTCATACAATATACATTTGAACAAACATACAAGTGCATTTATACATACATACATTCATATAACGACTTTACATTAATTCCGCACTCGGTGGCCGTTGGTGTGGTGCAGAGCCTTCCATCCCTCTGGGACTGGCCGGGTTGAGATGGGGGCTGCCTCCTACATCAGTCCTGGTCCACGTTGTCGTGCTGGTGTTGCAGTCCAGCATTAATTCCGCACTCAGTGGCCGTTGGTGTGGTGCAGTGCCTTCCATCCCT
>JAXIVD010001320.1:56240-83740 GCA_036785275.1 Cancer borealis | reverse complement strand
GTTTATCCCATCAATATATGCTATTGTTGGATTATGTAAAAACTTGCATTAATTAACACTTTAATTTGTAATATGTAATTACATATGCCTATCTTCCCTATCCTAGCACAGAAAAATGACCTAGACCTCATTTAGAGATCATTCTATGGTTCTCTCCTCCCCTATCAATCACCATGTGCAGGCGCAGAGGACAGCTACCACAGCAGCTATCCAGAACAGTCAGTCATTGTTCTGTGCTTGCACAGGAAACACCTACTCCTCACCTACTTTGCTAAGTGTCTTTAGCTTTTGTTTTTTGGCTTCTTTACCCTTCCGTGGCGGGTACTATGTCGCTAGGAAGTGTATTAAGCGTTGCAGGTAACTGCCGGGGAAAGTTTTTATACCCGCGTTCCCCTTGTTTACCTTTTCGGCCGGACCACTGCGCCGGCGTTACACGCGGTGTTGACTGTCGACAGCTTTCTGAGTCTCGGTGTAAGTGTTATGTTGCCTTTTGGATGAAAGATGATGTTTCTAAAGGTAAGGAACGATCTAAGTCGTCTGGAGGAGGACAGAGGAGAAGAGACAGCTGTTAGAAGCCCTGGTCCCTCCGATTCCTGGTGGACTCGTGGGTTTTTGAGTCTGATAAGCTTTCGGTCAAGGCTTCCTTAGCTCAGTTATCGGCGGCTTTGCTTTCTCCTCCATCTGGAATTTTTTTTCCTGGGTTTCTTCCTGCAGCTGGAGCTGCTGGGGAAGCGGGTCTGGGTGCTGCCCCGCATCTGGGGGTTATCGGGGCCGAAGAGATAGATTTGCGTTCGCCTCGTCCCCCTCAAGCTTGTGTTATGGCGCTGGTTTCCAGTGCAGTTACCAGTACCAGTGTTGTGTCGGCTACCTTTGTTGGTGTTTTGTATCAACAGGGAATGTGTCCTGAGGTCTCCCCGACCTCCAAAGTTGGGGCAGAACCTGAGAGCATAAACCCGTAAACTTGACTGACAAGGGATGTCCCAAGCTGTCAGCAAGACTTTCTGCTGTGGCACTGTTTCGGCCCACCCTGACTGCCTGTGTCGAGGCGGAAGAAACCAGGCCTCCCCTGGAATTCCCAAGTCGGGGCGGGGCCTGAAAGCACGTTCTCTCAAACTCTAAAAAGAGAGGGAAGCTCGTGCCAACAACCTGAGTCACTGCTGTGGGGTTGGGGCCCACTCCGACCTCTGGGGCCGGGGCGGCACCCTCCGGGGCTCATCCCGACGTCAAATGTCGGGGTGGGCCCCAATCCCACAACAGTGACTCAGGTTGTTGGCACGAGCTTCTCTCTTTTTTTAGAGTTTGAGGGAACGTGCTCTCGGGCCCCGCCCAGACTTGTGAATTCTGTTGGAGGCCTGGTTTCTTCCGCCCCGACATAGGCAGTCGGGGTGGGCTGAACAATGCCACTGCAGAAAGTCTTGCTGATAGCTTGGGCCATCCCTTGTCAGTCGAGTTTACGGGTTTAGGCTCTCAGGTTCTGCCCCGACTTTGGAGGTTGGGGGGACCTCCAGTTAGTTCTGACCCGACAGTGGAAGTAGGGTGGGGGCGCCAGTGCCACAGCTGTGACTCAAGTTTGTGACATGAGCCTTCCCTCATCAGTGGGTAATTCCCTTCCGAATGGAGACAGTGTCCTTGGTCCTGGAGTCAATGACAGAGGGGAAGTGAATGGTCCTTGGACCTGAAAGACGCATACTTTCAGGTGTCAATCCACCCTTGGTCTTGCAGGTTTCAAGCTCTATGCTTCGGCCTTGCCTTCGGATTTGCCAAGTGATTAGGAGGGCCATAGACTACACCATACTTGACTGGACACTCGAAATCTGACCTTTTGCAAACAGGCCCTACGGCAGATTTTTAGAAAAATCAAATCAAATACTTAGAAATAAGATAGGAACCTCAAATAAAAAGCAAACACTTCAGAGTGATGTAGAGAATATGTTTACGAGCAACAAAAACAAATTAGTCAACGTACGTCATCAGTGGGCGACAATTATTAAATCCTAAGAAACCAAGAAAAATAAAATTTGCAATAATTTCCAGGAATATTGGAATTTCAATCTGAAAACACTTACATGCATAGCCCATGTAGTCTATATTAATATGCAATACCATAGAATACACCATAATGTTGTGGTATAATGTTGTCATGGCAGACGAGATGGTTGTTTTGATTTGAGCTCCTCATTTTTCCTGCCCTGCCTGCCACCTGCCTTCACTTCTTGCTCCAAGTGAACTACAGTTGATTCCCCAGCACCTGGTTGGTCGATTCCTATCACTAGCACAAGTTGAATATTACTATGTCTCGTGGAGGTAGAGGTAATAGAGGTCGTGGTGGTGGCCACGGTCGAGCAGCAAACGGTAACCCTTCTCACAGTTCTCAGCTCCCTTCCTCTCCTGCCTCACCTACCCACCTTGATAGGACCACTACTGCTAACCCTACCAACCCTAGAAATGAGGATCATTGTGCTACATGTAACCAAACAGTTAATAATGACTGTATCGGATGTGATCGCTGTTCTAACTGGTTCTGCCCGTCTGGCATGTGTTTGGGTCTTCCTGATGAACTGGTCAGGGGGATTAGAGAGTTTGGTGGAGACGCTATTGCTTATATATGCACTGATTGTCATTCTACTAGCCAGGCATCAGGCTCTGACAACCCAGCCTTCAAACAGCTACTGCAAACTGTAAAGAAATTATGTGAAACAATGCACACTTTGTCAGCTAAGGTAGCAAGCCTGACCACAACTCCCCCTTCCCCCCTGCCGCCTGCACCCCAACCAAATCCAGCCTCTGCTGCACAAGACCATGTACCTGATGAAAGTTCTAGGCGTTTGATTAGGGAAGAAATTCGTGAGATGAACAAGAGACAGAAGAGAGTAGACTCCTTGATTGTTCGGGGTATTGATGCCCCAGACAACTCTTTGTTTAAGCAAAATTTCTCCTCAGTGACCCGTTATCTGTTGGGAAACCCTGTTGATTTCACTGATCTTATATGCATAAACAGAAACTAGAAACTTTACAGGTTAAAGGTTACTAATAGTGAAGCCAGGAAATCTGTGCTTGATAAGGCCAGGAACCTAAAGGGATCCCAGTTTGATGGGGTATTCATCAGCAGGGACCTAACCTATATTCAGCGCCAAGACCTGGCTCGACGTCGACGAGCACGTGTTAACAATGCACCCCTAGACCAGCAGGGTTCTGCCCATGGTAATGGGGCCACCCGTGACCCTGAGACAGGGCCTGATGGACTCACTAGTGACCCTCCTGCCCTCCAAGCTGAGGCTGGCTCAGATTTTTTAGTCGCAGAGAGAGACTAAACAGCCATCAACCAGCTAGCAAAAACTTTCTTATGCTTAAAATGGGTTTGTGCAATGTAAATAGTTTAGTGAATAAGGTAAATTAATTAACTGATCTCATGCATGACTGTGATATAGATATTTTTGGAATTACAGAATCCTGGCTTCTACCAAGCGTACCTGATTCTTTCTTGTCAGTTCAAGGCTATCATCCAATAGCCCGCACAGATGTTGTTGGAGATGTCCGAAAACATGGAGTATGTCTATACATTAAGGACAATATACCTTTCATCTCTCTGAACAGCACCTGTCCCAATGTCCACGTTGTACACCTGGTTTCCTTCAACTGTTACATAGTTGTAGTTTATCGTCCTCCCTCTAATACTCCAGAAGATAACTCAGCTCAGATAAACTTCCTGGAACAGTTCTGTATAGGCAAGGAAATCCTAGTTTTTGGTGACTTCAACCTGCCGGCTATCGATTGGTCAAAAGATGACGCTGTCTACCTTGACTATGACCCACTGACTTTATCCTTTACGAACTGCTTCAACACTATTGGCCTCCACCAGTAGGTTGACTTCCCTACCTTCACACCTTCCGGCAACACTTTGGATCTGATCTTGTCTACTGAATCTGATAGAATAGGGAATGTCGAGTCCCTGTGTCCTCTTCCAGGATGTGGACATGTCCCCATTAAGTTCACCTACCACTTCATGTTTGACTCCTCTCCAGAAAACAGCAATAACTCTAGAAAGAGAGCCTGGGCTAGAGGCAAATACAAAATCATTGATGACCACATTTCAAAGGTTGACTGGGACTATGAGTTTTGCCACCTCTTAGTAGATGCAATGTTCACCAGGCTATTGGAAATTTTCACATCTTTGGTGGAATCTTACATTCCTTTTTGCAAACAGCCTAGCCCAAACTCACAACTCAATCCTCCTACTGCCTTAAAGAAAAACAGAACGAAAGCCTGGCAGCTCTTCAAGACCACCAGAAGGTTCTTTGGGCGCCGTTCACAAGAATGTACACAGGCCTTGGCCAATTATGACCGCATCAACCACCAATACAAGAACCACTTCATCTATTCCCAGATTTCGTATGAACAGACCCTTATTGCCAAGCTCAAAGACAACCCAAAAGCCTTTCATCAATACATCCGAAAGAAAAAAGTAAGAGCTCCCTCCGTGGGGCCTCTATTGCAACCTGATGGGTCTTTAGTTGAAGACTGGTGCTATGGCTGAAATTTTTGTAAGCAGTTTTTCTTCTGTATTCAAAGATAGCTGTCCAAATCCCTCTCCCCATCAGACCTTCCAGGGCATCCTTGACAATGTGAATATTTCTTACCCTGCCGTGTCCAAATGCCTCTCATCTCTTGATCCCAACTCAAGTATGGGACCAGACAACCTACATCCTAGACTCCTTAGATCTTGTCCTTCTGTTGCCTATCCTATATTTAAAATCTTTCTGTCTAGCATAACAGAGGGCACCCTCCCTGCCCTGTGGAAGGTATCGGATGTGATACCAATCTTCAAAAAGGATTCCCGCTCGGTCCCCCTAAATTACAGACCGATAAGCCTAACTTCAGTTTGTTGTAAAGCCCTAGAGAGGATTGTGGCTGAACAAATCTATGCATACCATGAACAAAATGACATACTCTCCCCTGACCAGTTTGGCTTTCGGCGAGGAAAAACAGCTGATGACCAGCTATTGCTCACTTATGACTTGTCTCCTCTGGACTTGACGCTGGCAATGTAGTTGATGTAATTCTATTTGATTTCTCGAAAGCATTCGATGTGGTATGTCACATAGTAATGCTCCAGAAGCTACAAAGCATTGGCATCACCGGTATCGTGTTGGATCAGCTCTTTCTTGCTCGGCAGAACTATGCGTGTTTCCATCTCAGGTGTTATAAGCAGTCCCAGGGACGTGAAGAGCGGCGTGCCTCAGGGCTCCGTATTGGGGCCTTTATTATTCCTGCTATACGTCAACTACTTGCCATCCACTATTCTGAACAATTGCAAAATCTTTGTGGATGATCTAAAGATCTACTTAAAGTACTGCCCGTCCTCACTCTTATCCCTGACCCTTGGAACTTCAGCATGCCAAAACGACATTCACATCTGTGACGTCGCTAACTCTTGGGGTCTTGATCTCAATAAGGACAAGTGTGTTGTCCTAAGACTTCAACGTGGCACAGTGCCCTGGCAGCACATTGGCACACTGTCTGAATATTTCCTCCAAGGACACACCATCACAATGGTAGATCAACACAAGGACCTTGGTGTCCTAGTGAACTCTCACCTCAGGTTCCACCCCCACATTAGATCAACTGTCAACAAGGCTTCAGGCTTGTCTGCAAAATTTCTTAAAAGCACTCTCTGCAGATCCCAAGACTTCATGCTCACCCTCTACAAAACTCATATCCGTCCATTATTAGAATATGCTTCCTGTGTGTGGAACACGGGTTTTTTGGGAGACCTTCGCCTGCTTGAATCAGTACAGAGAACCTGGACACGACATATCGAAGGCTTATCTGAAGTCCCGTATGGTGAGAGATTCAGGAGCTTGGACTTGTTCTCTGTCCAGGGGCGGCTGCTGCGTGCTGACCTCCTAAAATACTGGAAAATTTTCCACGCTGAGTGTGGCATCTCGCCAGAGGAAATATTCACCCTGGCTCCTTCCCTGGCTACAAGAGGGCACACGTTCAAAATTCACCACTCACACAGCACCATAGAGGCTAGAAGGAGGTTCTTCTCACTTCGATGTGTCAGCATTTGGAACTCCTTACCAGACAAAGTTGTGGCACTGGAATCCATCAGCTCATACAAGTCAGCCTTACATCACATTCTGGGTCCACTTCTTTACCAATTTCCTGATTAGTCTACTCCAATTTCTCTCCTGACTTTGTGCTTACTATTTCATATTTTACTACATTAACTCCAAAAATCACTACATTAATATTCTTGCTTTTCTTCTTTGTCTAAGGCACAGAACTCAGTCACTACTTTCCCTGTTTAATGTCTATGCACTGTTTAACTGTGACTGGCGTGCCTTCAGATCTGTGCTGCCCTTATACATCTACCAGTACCTCCTCGCATAGTCTAGTATAATGTGCAATTAAAGGGTAGCCAACCAGTTGAATACGTGACTGTGCACTCGAAATCGGGTCTTTCGCAAATGTGTCCTGAGGCGATTTTTGTTTTGTTTTATTTGAATAAAATACTTAAAATCATCATAGAAACCTCAAACAAAAAGCAAACACCTCAGAGTGATGTGAAAAATATGTTTATGAGCAACAAAAACAAATTAGTCAACATACGTCATCGGTGGGCGACAATTATTAAATCCTGACACCAATAAAAACACCAAATTTGCAATAATTTCCAGGAATATTGGAATTTCAATCTGAAAACACTTACATGCATAGCCCATGTAGTCTATATTGATATGCAATACCATAGAATACACCATACGTGACTGCACTCGAAATCGGGTCTTTCGCAAATGTGTCCTGAGGCGATTATTTGTTTGTTTTTGAATAAAATACTTAAAATCATCATAGAAACCTCAAACAAAAAGCAAACACCTCAGAGTGATGTGAAGAATATGTTTATGAGCACTCAAATGGCTGGCCAATCCAGCCATAACCCCAGATCAGTCGATATCAATAGCTAGTGTGACCACGCCTTAAAGGTTTATTTTGGTTCCTCTTCTTCTTCTTGTGATCTCTTTCGCTTTGCTCTAGTCATGTGAGAAGTAAATGCTATATTTACATCGAATTAAAATTTATATTTGGGTGTTTTCTTGTATTGTCGTCAATCCTAGTTTTCTCATACTCATAAAACGTCATTGAAAAAAGAAGTGCAATATTTTTTTTGTTGCATATATACTGAATAAACGATAGTTTCTGAACTCAGAGTGTCTCAGACCTCCTGTGACGTCAAGATCAAGATCAAGCCACGAATTGTGAAAAATTAATTCCCAAGCCGATATAACAATAATATGACATTTGATCACAATCAAAGCATATTCAGGAATGGTGATATTGCTATAAACAATATGCTTTATACAAAACTCCCACACGATTTTTCACTCAAACTTGTGATCTTTATGTTAATTTCCTATTTGCAAAGTTGTAAAATAATTTTTTAGGTTCAGCCATGGTTCAGCAATCATTACTGATTGTAAAGACATGGAATACAATGTCTTAAGTAGAATATGAACTGATATATGAAGTATTATCTGTCATCACTCATAGCAGCGGAATCTATAGGGCCTACATGTAATATCGTCTGTCAGCGATTGTCGCGAGTGTCCAGTCAAGTATGGTGTAGTCTATGGGAGGGCCTATAACGATGTTTCTCAGGAAGAGTGTCGCCTTACGAAAGTAACTTCTCATGAAGTTCGTGCAGTGGCTACTAGTGCCTTATTCCGTAAGGTTAGAAATTTGGCTTCTATTCTCAAGGCTGGTACCTGGAAGTGCATGACAACCTTTGCATCTTTTTATCTCAGAGACGTGATTCATAAGTATCTGGATACTTTCTCCCTGGGTCCAATAGTTGCAGCTCTGAGGGTAGTGTATTGATCCTTTGTTGTACCTGGTGCTGTGCCTGTTTTTCGGGGTTCAGGTTACAGTTGTGTTTGGGTGCCTTGTGGGTTTGTTTGTTTGTTTGTTCGCTTGTTTGTTTGTTGTTGGAGATCGTGTTTATGGTTCTTGTGTTTCCTTGGTGTGAGGTAACTTTCTCCCTCCTATACTTGGAAATCAGGCATATGTAATTACATATGGGTATTTGTATAAGTAACAACAAAATGGTTTTTTAAAGTAAAAACCTTTTTTGTGAATATATTTACCCATATGTAATTACATGAGGAGGTTCTCTTCCTCCCTCCCCTCTAAGTTACATGTTTTCTGTAGTCTAAATGACTGACTGTTCTGGATAGCTGCTGTGGTAGCTGTCCTCTGCGCATGCGCATGGTGATTGATAGGGGAGGAAAGAACCATAGAACGATCTCTGAATGAGGTGTAGATCATTTTTCTGTGCTAGGATAGGGAAAATAGGCATATGTAATTACATATGGGTAAGTATATTCACAAAAAAGGTTTTTACTTTAAAAAACATTATTTAAAATAATATGCAGTGATTTGAAATGGGGTTGTCCAAAAAAGTATACCCAACCTTCTCTTTCTTTCTTTTCTATCTTTCTCTCCATGTGGAAAACCATGTGGTTTTCCACATGGTCTTTTTTTTCTTTTTTTTTGTCCCTTTTTTTATATCCTCTTGACATCTGTCATACTATATTATGCTTTTTCCAAGCTTTTCACCCTCTCCTTTTCTCTTTCTCTTTCTTGTTTTTCCTTCATATCTAATCCAGGGTTTAATACAGTCTTTTTCACCACTATTTGACATTATAAGGATTAAATTATTAGCTTTTTTATGCTTTAATCATAGATGTCACTGCATTTGCAGAATGGGACTTTAGTTGTATAAAAGATAATGTGCTATCAATTATCTTTTGAATTTCTCTTGAACCAATAGTCGTTGATATGGTCTTATAAATATCATGATCAACTCAATGACGTAATAGTTTTGTTTTAGCAATTGACACTTGTATAATAGACCTAGTGACAGTTTATTAGTTATTTTTTCATATTTGTAATTCAAGATTAGTTTCAAAACTTAGAAACTTATAGTATTGTATAGTATAACAAGATCTTGAAGGTAAAGATTATTTTGCTTTTGGAAATGTGTTAGCTTCAATGTATGGATGATGTGATAAGTATTTGTTTTAATGGATACAATTTTGTCTCAGGAATGGAATTCGACTGAGAGCTGCTTGCCTTGGATTGTTGTACAGAAAGCTAATGAAAATGTCATCACTAGGGAATAGAAGTGTGGGAGAGGTAAGATATTTTGAAATCTGTTAAACTATAGCCTTATAAGAACATAAGAATATAAGGAGGCTGCAAGAGCTTCTATGTGCCTAACACTTACCACCTGGTTTCTTCATCCATATGTGTATAACTTTTATCTACTGTCCCTGCACTTACCACATGCTTGCTGAGTTTGTTCCACTTCTCTACTACTCTACTCTATTAGTGAACCAATTATATTCCATCTCTTTCCTGAATTTGAACTTATCTAGTTTAGAATAATTTGTTCGTTTTCTAACTTGCTCCTTGACTATGAGAACCAAGGGTATGGAAGGGAATGAATGGCCATGGTTGAAAAGGCTTCAGGATAGTGTAGCTAAAGGGGAGGATAGGGATTGTTAGATATGCATAGATATCTGCACAAGTGAGTGACAAGACAAAGAAAGTAAATATCAGGATCTTCCACCCAGAATATTTATTTTAGGAAATTTTTTTTTTATCCTACTTCTAATTTAGAAAGAGGGATTTACCCAACAAAACTATTTTCAGCCTGGTAGCTCATTTCCCGTCAGGTGATGTTTACATTAGTAGTTGATTTCAAGATCACCTAAAACTAAGTCAGGGTTGTACCAATGTACTGCAGTCTTCTCTCACAATCACAGTTGTCTGTGTGAACATTAAAGCATAAATGCAAATAGAATATTTTTTTTCTCATGCTAAAATCGCTAAATGACAGCCCAAATGATACTCTATATGGCACCTCTCAAACTGAGTTGTAATCATACATACATGGCTCCAGGCTTGAAGAAAAATATTTCAGACATGAGAGAGGTTAGGTGTTTACGAAAAGTAATCTTTAAAGAGTTCTTTCCCTTAAACATTCATTTTCATTAAATATTTTTCTTTTCAGGTAATAAATCTATTTGCCAATGATGCCCAGCGTATATTTGATTTTGTGGTCATTGGCCCATTCATCATTGGAGGTCCTATGGTTGCAGTTGGAGGTGTGATCTACATATTGTGGCTTCTAGGACCTTGGGCCTTGTTTGGCATGGTCGCTTTCCTTCTTTTCTATCCTTTCCAGGTAAGTCACATTGGGAGAAAAGTCATAAATATCAAATAAAGCATGGAAGGAAAAAAATGACATATTTGATAATTTAAATATATATATATATATATATATATATATATATATATATATATATACACATACACAATGGTGCCTCTTGATTCGAACTTAATTAGTTCTTTTCGGCTGTTCGAATTGATGCAATTCGAATTAGGAAGCATTTTTTACCATTGAAATTAATGTACAAACAATTAATCCGTTCCAGTTTATTTTAAATAAAAAATGATTTACCAAACACTCCTCAAACCAAACATTCTAAATTGATTTACCAAACACTCCTTTAGCCACATCAGCAGCCTTTATTGTCTCTTTGTGCTTCAAAAATGTGCAGATCGTAGACTTGGCCATCCCGTACTGTGAGGCCAGGTCAGAAACACGAACTCCTCTCTCATGTTTTTCTATTATTTCCTTCTTCATTTCTATACTATAGCGCGTCAGCTTCCTTCCACCACTTGCACTGTCACTTTTCACTTTCTTGGGAGCCATAATGAGGGCTAATTTCAAGAAAATATGCAAAAATATCAAGCACAACAGAGAGAGAGGTGTTCACAGCAGAGAAGTGCAAGCGAGACTGGCCGATTGGCGGGAAGGCGGCGTCGGCCGCCGCGTGTGTTTGTGTTCGGATTGCAAGACCACGTTCGGATTGGAGGACAAAATTTGTTCCCCAAATGTGTTCGGATTGGGAAGTGTTCGAGTCAAAGGGTGTTCGAAAAAAGAGGTACCACTGTATATTTAAATGATCAAATATGTCATTTTTTTTGTTTACAGTTTATATATCTTTTTAGTAGTGTCATAAAGTTAATTTGAATTTTTCTTTCAGTATTGTATTTCTCGCCTCACTGGGTATTTGCGGCGGAAAACAGTAGCTGTCACAGATAAAAGAGTTCGCATGATGAATGAGCTTCTTAATTGTATGAAGCTGATCAAGATGTATGCATGGGAGAAGAGTTTTGCCACAACTGTTTCAGGTATTTGTTTTTACATTTAGATTTTATCAAGGCTTCTCTACTTTTCAATTGATACTGGACTTTAGGGCACATTTATGATTTTTCAAGATTAAGTACTGTACTAGTTAAGCTGTTGCAAAATATAAACAGCATTAAAGAGACAAGTGATGTTTTAAAGAAAGGGACATTAAATGCTTGGAATACCAGGAAGGAAGCAATTAGTAGATTGTGTTTCATAATTTTAATACACCTTCCAAGGTGGATCTGATGATAACGATATAGTGAACACCAGGTCTTGTTCTCTCATGTAGAACACTTCACCTACACCTATTTCTTCTTAACACTTTTTTAAAGAGTCTTTAATTTAATTTTCATCTGTCACACACTCACCATTCACTTTCAAAACGTTTACATCCTCATTGTCTGATATCCTTTCCCTTCTCATGAACCTTTATCACTCACACCCTTCAAGGCTTGAATGGCATTCCTTTCACACTGCACTTTCGCATCTCTTATTTTTCGCTTCATCAATCGTTGCTGCTTCATATATACTATCCATACACTCTGATATTCACCCACAGCCTCTTCATTCTCATGCCTCTTTTTCTTTTGTTTAACCTCTTGCGCCCCTTTCTTGCATCCCTAATATCCTCATTCCACCACAGCTTGTTTATTCTCTTTCTTCCAGTCATTCTTACAAACCCTATCTTTTTGATCCCAGCGGCTCTGACATCTATCAATCTCTCATTCAGTTCATCTACACCATCTGATCTTTCCATGTCCCACATCTTTTCACTCAAGCATACTTGAAAACTCTCCCAGTTTACATCCCTCAGCCTCCATTTCTTCTTCTGCACCTTCCTTTTCTCTTCATACTTGTGTACCATTCCTCCTAACTGGAAAAGGGGATTGGTTGTCCCTGTCTGGAAAGGTAAAGTAAACCGTTAGGATTGCAACAACTGCTGCAGGATAACGCTGCTCAGCGTACCAGGCAAGATGCTCGCCCACTTGCTACTGATGTGAAATTGCAGGCGCTTGCTGAAATATCAAAGACTTGAACAGTCAGGGTTCACATTTAGTAGGTCAACAATTGACCGTATCCCAGGGCTCAGCATATTGGTGGAGTGCTGATGTGAGTTTCGACCAGGGTTGCGGAGTCGGAGTCGGAGTCAGAGTCGTAAGGAGTCGTAGGTTTTGGGTGGAGTCGGAGTCGGAGGGAGTCGGAGTCGGATTCCTAAGAGTATTAGGAGTCGGAGTCGGAGTCGGAGTCAGAGTCAGAGTCAGAGTTGGCGCAACGACTTGGTTGTGGGGCGCATTGGGGTGCATCAACTTCCCCACGAGGAGATGTACCCCAACTTATGGGGCGAATGGACTTGGGCACATCGTCATGGGGGCGGATGGATCTGCTGCCAATCAGCCAGACTCAATTATATTTTTCTGATGCTGCTCCAATACACTAAAACTGAATGACAGGAAAAGACTTTTAGGAGTTAAGGAGTCGGAGTCGGAGTCGGAGTCGGAGTCGACTTTTCAAGAATACCCGGAGTCGGAGGCAGAGTCGGAATCGGCATTTTAAGAATACCCGGAGTCGGAGTCGGAGTCAGAGTCAAACTTTTCACCTCCGACTCCGCAACTCTGGTTTCGACAGTGGCTGCTTGCAACCTATGTCGATCTCAAGGTGTTTGAATCAGTGCACCACGAGGCACTCCAGGATCTTCTGCACCTTCGTGGGTTCCTGCAGGGATTATTGGTCTATTAACTGGCTTGTACTCCGGGAATGAGAATGAGCGTTGGAGGGTGTCTCCAGCTTCTTTCTTTTGAATATAGGAGTGAGGCAGGGATGCGTCCTTGCTCCATCACTTTTCAATACATGTGTGGACTGGGTATTGTGCATAGTTATGGATCAAAATCACTTGTCTTGTTTTTGCTGATGATGTAGTAATCTTTGCTGAGTCACTCTAGGCTCTCGAGACACTGCATAAGAAAGCAAGATCTTTAGGACTTCAGGTCTGCTGTGCCAAAATTAAGGTTCAGGTGTTTGGAGGCTTGCAAGATGAAACAATACGGTCTATTCATGAGCGTGATGATGACATTGATATCTTGGACAGCTTCAATTACATTGGTAACGTGGTCCATAACAATGATGGGTCACATCAAGAAGTCTTACGGTGGATTGGCCTGGCTCATGGTGTTACGGACTCGCTCAGCACAATTACCTGGCGTCGGTAGCTGTACAGACAGACAAAGATTCGGATCTTCAAGTCGCTGGTGATCCCTGTTTTACTGTATGGCTGCGAGACATGGACACTGAACACCGACCTGAAAAGGCAAATTTAATTATGTCTTTGGTAATAAGTGCTTTCGCAGAATCATGACATTGCGTCAAATCAGCGACTGCTCCATGAGAGTGAATCGAGGCCTATTATCAGCATACTCCACCAATGTCAACTATGGCTATATTGGCGTATGGCACATTACCCAGAAGCTGATCATGCTTGTCAGGTTGTCTCTGAAAGGGATAACCTGGCGTGGAGGAGGCCAAGAGGGCGCCCACAAAGTTCGTGGCTGGGGTAAGTCAGTGTTTCCTGTTAGGAGTTACTTGGTATGGGAAGGGGGCTTGCATGGAGACTTGTACGGTGTGACTGCTAGGGTTGATGTTAGAGGGTGGGCGAGGGATATGCTTCCAATGATTGATTGATATCTTGTAATGTCCTGCTGCTTTCCATTTTTTTGTGTGCGTGTCCATGCTTATAGAGGATTTCACTAATCTTGCAATATTTGTAGATTCATCCTAATTGTGGAGTATCTATTTGATATATTAAGCTTTTGCTGTATATGGATCTCCAAGAATCATATATAGCAGAGTGAAATAAACAAATCTGCAAGTTACTCAGAAAAATATACAGTAGTAAAGTTAAAACTGAAATGGTAAAACTATAATTGGATGAAAATAAGAAGTTTTGAAATAAAAAGGAAATAAGCAAGAAATTGTATTTATGTAGCATGAACATGTATTAGTACAACTTTTTATAATTTATTATTCCAGGGATACGCAGTCGTGAGAGACAGTTGCTGGAAAGGTCAGCTTATGTTCAGAGTCTTAGCCTTGCCATGGCTCCCACTGTTCCCATCATTGCTGCCATTGTCACCTTTTTGGCGCATATTGGTGCTGGGTATAATCTCACTCCTGCTCAGGTAATGTTTTCCAAAGCATATTTTGTACAGTTGAATGATTATTGTAATGCAAAAGCTATTTACTATGTATAAAAATGTAGACCATGTAATTACCATTTTTATCTTAGATACTTCACGACACTATAACTTTATTTTCTTTCATTGATTATTTGTTTAGTGTGATATCTCAGTTAGGTTTTGCCATCCCTTTAATTGGTCATCATGTTTTTTTAACATAACTTTCCACATATTATTGTGCTCCCAAATCACTAAGCAGGTTATCAGGAACATTTAGTGGTGCATCATCTGATCTTTGGAGCTTCAGCATCTTTTTGATATATTCAGATAAAGTATTTCTCCACGCTCAGGATTTTTCATTTTTTTTTATCATACTCTTGTTTTTCTTGTTTCTTTAAGTATTTTATTGTATTAAAGGGTGGAGTTGTTCATTTATTTATTCACTTATAATTTCATATATACATTCCATTACCTTTGTGTTATATAGCTTAAGACAATTAATGATTTGATTGTTTACCTCAGGCATGGTCATATATTGGTCTAGCTGGGCAGTTACACTTTAGCATGGACTGTATAAGTCATGCCATACAGGATATTCGTGGAGGACAGATCTCCATTAAACGAATCCAGGTAGAAGGTTAAAAGATGTATTAAATACAAATAGAAGGGTTGCTTTTATGTAACGTTTATAATTTATTGTGCATACAGTATCTGACAAAAGATTGTTACCCAGTTTTGTAGAAATACGGTTTATCAAGTATTATAACGATCCGTTTCGACCAAAATTTTTCTATCATACATCATACTTATCAACTGATATCCTGACAGTGGAATATGTGCCCTGGGCAACCTGTGTCCCAAACAAACAGAAGGATACAATATACTTTAACATTAATTAACAATAGTTTTGAACAATAAAGCCTTTTATACTATCATAACTAAGTTGTCAAAATGTGCCCTACTAAGTTTAATAATGGAGAAAAGGCTCACGTCTAGGATTTGGTTGAAGTAGATTTTTCTAGCAGCACAATTTTTGAAGATACAGACGCAGGTGGACCATTTGTATGCTTAAAGACCAAAGTATGTTTGTATGCTAAAAGGTAACTTCAAAACTTCCTCCTAACAGTGCTAAAGATGAAGGAGGGATCTGGAAGGCCTAGGAAAACTAACGAGATCAAATACCATTCTAAGTAGAGAAGTAATGTAAAATCTAAGAATAACTTTGAAAAATACAGTCCAAGCACCCTGATCTTCCCCATTTCCATCTCACCCTGCCCTCAGCACCTTCCTGTCACCGTCTCCATCTCACCCTGCCCTCAGCACCTTCCTGTCACCAGTCTCCATCTCACCCTGCCCTTTGTTTGAGTGAGCATCACTCCCGCGTGTTCATCTGAAACATTTCGTAATAATCCATTGTTTTTTGTGCTTGTTTATTGAGTGCAACTGCTAAATAAGCCACCACTGGACCAAAGAAAGTTCTGAGTGCCAGCCCTTTGATAAAGAAGGCAAGAAACATGATAGAATTCGAGAAAGAACTTGTAGCAAAGTATGAAAGTGGCGTACGTGTGGCCAATCTCACCAGGATGTACTGGAAGTCTGCATCAACGATCAGTTCCACCTGGCGAAGAAAAAAGAAACCAAGGAAGCTGATGTTGCGAAAGGGATAAATGTGCTAACGAAACAGAGATCGCGAACAATTGAAGATGTTGAGAAGTTGTTGTTGGTGTGGATCAATGAACAACAGTTCGCGAGAGATAGTGTTTTGGAGGCAATAATTTGTGAAAAGACAAGGTTGTTGCATGCAGATCTTGCAAAGAAGATACCTGGTACGAGTGCTGCTGTTAGTGAATTTAAGGCCAGCAGAGGCTGGTTCGACAAATTCAAGAAGCGAACTGTTTACTGTTCGTTAATTTGGGAATTTTCATGTAATTACAATGCTTTATAATACTAATTCCAATGATAATTTTAGTGAAATGACAAGGTAACAATTTATTGTCAGATACTGTATGTGACTTGTGTGGGATCTCTTCAATACTAATTTTCATAACTTAGATGCCAGCATCACTGTTGTACATAATATATGCCAACAAACTTGTCACAAAGGAAGAAACTAGTACATAATAAAAATATAATATAATTACATCTTTGTAAATAGTATGAAACTTGATAAATCTGCTTTTTCTAATGGCCTTCAAACTTTAGAAGAGGAAAAATTAAATATACTCAATCAGATGTCCTCAAAGATTTGTTGACGTAAAAAGTATCCTACAGTTGGTGACTTAAGTTTCCAAAGTCTCTTGATAGTCCTATCTTCAAACAGTCTTAGTTTGTAGATTGTTGCAAAATAGAGTTCAGATACTGTAGACTCTTGGATTCGTGAGATGGACAGAATTTTGATAAGAGTGGAACTGTTGATCAAGTACAGCAAAGTAAATACTCTTGAAAATTTCAGTAGAAAATAAGCCTTTAGGCTTTCCTTATTTAGAATAAAGTTAACAAAAAGCTAAGAAGTTAGGCATTCTCTTACATGTCCTTCAGGATAATATAAATCCTACTGGGAAGGTCATCTATCAAATAATGAGAAATGCGAAGTTATCATCTCATGGATTGACTTGATGCTGAGTTTGAGAGAAACTTCAATAATAAAGAGAATTACTGAGAGAATAGCCCAGTGAACTCCATTATTGACAGTGACTCTACCATAGACAAGTTGAAAAGGAAGTTTTAAGTGATTGTGTAGAGAGGTATGAGTGAGAAATATTGAATTTGTAGGATCAGATTGATGTTAAAAGCTAGTATGAAAAAAATTTAACAAAACCCTCCAAGCAAAATTAAGATTAATTTGAGTTAGTGTAATTGCCAGTAGTTCGTCTTCACCCTATCCTTTCATCTTACAACTGGCCTTCCTCTTCTCTTAGGCCATAAAATTTAACTCGCATATACTTTAAGGGTTAAAGACAAGTTTGTTGGCATGTGCCTCTCATTTTTTCCTTCAGTCCTGCTTCACAAACTTATCTGCTTCTATTTTCAATTAGCTTATAATGCAAAAGTTAATTAGTTTCTTCATCGTTCAATTTTTTCATTGAAGCAGTCTGCAAGAATATGAAGAAAGAATGAGAAAAAAAAATCCTTATTCATGTAAAAGTCATGTTTAACAAACTCCGTTTTCCATAAATTGGTGTTTATTCCCTTGTTTAGTTTCCTTTTTATGTAAAAAGAGACCAGTGTATATATTCAGAATTTCAGGGGTAGTATTATGGAGTGGAACAGATGGGAAAGAGAAATTTCTTTTAGTGTGGAAGAAAAAATTATTTCATAGTTAGGAATGAATAGAATGGTGGTGAGTGTAATTTGACGCTCACCAAAGAATTTTAAATACACAAAGGTTTATGTTCCTGTGGATGCATTCTGCATTCCAGGGGTGAAGTTAGGTGTCAAGAATGATGAAGATTTTTCAGACTTAAGTAAGTTATACTTGATTATATTTGCTCACTTGGTACTTACTAGACTCTTATCTGACAACTTACTGTACATGGATGGTGGCATTGAAGAGAGAAATAGAAAGAAAGAAAACTTAAATTCATGCCTCTAGATATCATAGGAATATGTGTTTGCAAGGGAGGAGTTTCAAGCTCTTGGCCCTTAACTCTTTCACTAATATTATTTTTATGACATTATGATGAAGAAATGTGATCTAAACTATTTTTATGTATATTGTATAGTAAACTAGATGCATAAACTAATGTGATGTGATGTAGTTTAGGTTTATTACGTATTCCAAGACTGTGAAGACCTTACCACTGTGTCAGCATTTGTTGTGAGGAGTGGGTACAGGTACTGAACCATTTATCCAGCAAGCTTGGTACCGGAGGTGACCTGCTTTTCTGGATGTTCTGGTTTTCTGAAACGAAGTTTCATATACCATATTTTTTGGTGTTTAAGACATGCCTCTGTATAAGACATCCCTCCATTTTCAAGGCTATGTTGAGGGAAAATGATTTTCCACACCTTATATTGATTTATTTGGGCCTAACGGCTAAGTGAGAAGAGTGTGTATATGTATTTACCTAATTGTATACAGGGTCTGAGCTACACTCGTGTGGTCCTGTCTCCGTATCTATATTTGTCCAGTTTTTCTTTCAGTTGATGTACATTCTTTGCCATTATCACCTCTTCCTTTAGTCCATTCCAAGTGTCTATACTTCTTTGGAGAAAGCTGTACTTTTTTGTATCATTCAAGCAAATTTCCTTTTGAAATTCTTTTATGAGCTACACTCATGTCTCCATATCTGTTATATATTTATTCATTATTTCCTTTAGTTGTTGTACATTTATTATTATCACTTCTTCTTTAAGTCCATTTCAAGTATCTTTATTCTCTGGGGAAAGATGTATTTTTTTGTTGCTCAAGCAAATTACTTTTTGCAATTTTTTTTCTTGTCCCCTCAGATATTTAGCCTCTTCGTTTCTTTTTATTATAAGATTTTTTCTATCAGTTTCCTCCAGGTTATTCATCATTGTATATATTGTAATTTTGTTTTCTCTTTCTCTTCTTTCTTTTAGTGTTGTGGGTTGCATTTCTTTTAATCTTTCCTCACATGTAAAGGTTCCAAATCTGGCACTATCTTAATTGCTATTCTATGCATTCTTTCCAATTTCAACTCATGCGTTTTCTTGTGAGGAGACTATATTAATTCTGTATATTCCAGTTTGGTCTAATCATCATGAATGTGTCTTGTGTGTACACTTGCTACTTGAGATTAGAAAAGGTTATGCTATGCCACAGGACTGGTAAATATTGTAAACAATATGCTAACAAAATTTTGCTCTTGGCTAGAGAGTCCATGCTAAAGGCAAAAAAATATATCTATCTATGTATATACCAGGCTGTTACCTCCCTAGAGGGGGTTAAAGACAAGGCATGCATATACACACCTCTGCACACATACATATATGCTCCTTTCCATAGGAGAAGAAAAGTACACCTCACCCAATCACTGTGTCAAGTCAGTCATGCAATGGGGACGAGAGCACGGGTAATTTCTCTAGAAAAGAATGTACCTCAATTGAAAGTTTACTTGATTCTGATAACTATCACGTAAAAAAGATATGCATAAAAGTTAGACTATAATTAATTCTAATCTTTTATTATTTTGAGTCAAAGGCTAAGAATAAGATATGAAGGAAATATTTAGAATAATGAAAGCTGTAGTTAATGATGAAGAAACTACATTATTTATGCTTTTTTGGTTTCTCATCATAAAATATTCCAGTAAGTGACAGGCAAATGGTTTTAGATATGCTATTTTTGGATCAGTTGCTTGTGTGTTAGCATTATTAATTTTCACAAAGTATATTGGTAGAAGTTTTCATCAAGTGATTATTCAAAATTAACTAAGTAAAGGGAGTGATCATGAAGAAGTGTTGGCTTGTTTTAAATAAGTACATTTTCTTTCTAGGGTATGACTGTGATTACCTATTTCTTGGGCCAAGCACGGGCATCATTCAATATGCTGAGGTATTCAGTTAGTGGCATTGTTGAAGGGAATCATTCCTGTGACAGAATCAAGGTGAATTTGAAATCTTCAGGTTGCATGTTTGCTAATGATGGTGTAGTGTTTTCCTTTGCTTTTAGTTATTGTCCGATTTGGTCTACCTCATATTTAATGTGTGTTTGTCATATGTTTTACGATTTACCCTTTTTTCTTCTAAATCAGTATTTAAGAAAATTGCATTCCAGTTTTATGGGTATTTGTCTGCCTTTTAGTTTCATTTGATGTTCTTTTTATCTTGAAAGTTGTGTCTCATGTCATGTAAGAAATAATGTTCTAGCCATCTTTCTTTGGTTCATTATTACCTTTGTGAATTATTTTCAAAAGAATTTCAAAGGAAGGCTAGGGCTGAAAAATAATCAGTTATCTCTTTTCAAGAATGCAAAGTTGATGGAAAATAAACACATCAAATTATAGGAAATTTTTTTTATTGTTTGAAACAATGTCAAAATGCCTTAACATACAAGAAGTCATATTATGTTGATGTAATAGACAAATATTAACTTTGGGACATGCATGCCACATCATAATGTCACATTAATACCATGTTGAGAGGACAGCAAAGATTTGAAATATAGTACATATGATACATATAGTAAGGTTTTGGTTTATTGTAAATCTATGTATAGTCTTTATCAGATTTTCTACTTGCAAAAGCCTGCTGTAACACTCCTTCAGCAACATCTATACCAGGTTTTGGATAATTTGCGTTACTGGAAGCGAGAATGTTTTGTGAGGAATCCAATCCAATCAAGATTTTAATCAAGCAATAGAAAATCAGTTAGCATCAAGATGCATGGTCGTACTATTTACTACTCTTTGTAAGGTTATTAGCATGTTGTAAAATGTTACATTCTTTTAAAGCTCATTGAACTATTAGGTTTGGTTCTATAATCTTTGTTAGTTACTGCTATTTATACCAATTGATTATAACGTTCCCTTAGGTCTCTAAAATCTTCATCCATAGTTATTTCAAACGAGAGAGAGAGAGAGAGAGAGAGAGAGAGAGAGAGAGAGAGAGAGAGAGAGAGAGAGAGAGAGAGAGAGAGAGAAAGAGAGAAAGAGAGAGAGAGAGAGAGAGAGAGAGAGAGAGAGAGAGAGAGAGAGAGAGAAAGAGAGAAAGAGAGAGAGAGAGAGAGAGAGAGAGAGAGAGAGAGAGAGAGAGAGAGAGCGAGCGAGCGAGCGAGCGAGCGAGCGAGCGCGCGCGCGCGCGCTCGCTCGCTCGCTCGCGCGGGCGGGCGGGCGGGCGGGCGAGAGAGAGAGAGAGAGAGAGAGAGAGAGAGAGAGAGAGAGAGAGAGAGAGAGAGAGAGAGAGAGAGAGAGAGAGAGAGAGAGAGAGAGAGAGAGAGAGTTGTGAATAATTGAATAATGAGAAAATTCCTAAGATTTAATCACTAATCAAAACAATTCAATCTTTTGAGAACTATGATTGTTTATGATGATTATCACTTGACGTCCCATAATAGCACAACTGTCACACGTTTTCTAATGTTCTTTGTTTCACTTGAAGTAGGTAATTGTGATCAGTCATTGATATTGTTAACAAAATTAAACTGGGTTAAGGTAGAATCATTTAATTGTTTTTTGCTGTCTTTGTCTGTGTGTGGGAAGATTGGTTTCATTTAATTATTCTGAACCATCACTAATTTGGCAAATGATTGATGTTTGCTTAACTGCATTATTGAATTTCCTGAATTATGAATTTATGTGTTTATATATGTCAAATCAAGTATAGAAATACACATTACTTACAGCAGTATATGCTCTGCTACAAAACATTAAATTTTGAGTTTACTGATATATGATTTGGAAATGCTGATTGTTAATGAAGTCCTTTTATAAGCCTAGGAATATGAAGTTATTTGTAGATGACTACCACTTAACAGTAATCAGCTTGTCACTCAGTTATTTGTATGTGTAAATGTAATTCCTTTTACTAAGCGATTTAAGGTTTTATCATGAGAAGCTTTAATTTGCCCAAGTGCAATGAGATCTAGACCTATTCATACCAAGGTGAAGTAAGTGCCAAAACAAATTTTGCTGATAAAACTTGTTGATCATACTCGAGTATGTAAGCCAGAAATAGCTGCTGATATGAAATCAGTAGTTGCGTTAAAAGTCAAAAGAAGGTGACGAGTTGTCACTGGTTTCTGTCATTGAGTGTGCTGAACAGTGATTCTGTCCATAATATATACCTAATTACTGGTGTGTGTGTGTGTGTGTGTGTGTGTGTGTGCGTGCGTGCGGGTGTGTGCGCACGCGGGTGTGTGCGCACGCGGGTGTGTGTGTGCGCGTGGGTGTGTGCGCGTGCGCGGGTGTGTGTGTGCGCGCGGGTGTGTGTGTGCGCGCGCGCGGGTGTGTGTGTGTGCGCGGGTGTGTGTGCGCGCGTGGGTGTGTGTGTGCGTGCGGGTGTGTGTGTGTGAGCGCGCGGGTGAGTGTGTGCGCATGGGTGTGTGTGCGCGCGGGTGTGTGTGTGTATGCGCGCTGATGTGTGTGTGTGTGCGCGCGGGTGTGTGTGCGCGTGGGTGTGTGTGCGCGCGTGTGTGTGTGTGTGCGTGCGTGTGTGTGTGTGCGTACGGGTGTGTGTGTGTGCGTGGCTGTGTGTGTGCGCGCGGGTGTGTGTGTGCGCGCTGGTGTGTGTGCGCACGAGTGTGCGTGTGCACGGGTGTGTGTGTGCGCACGTGGGTGTGTGTGCGCGCAGGTGTGTGTGTGCGCGCGGGTGTGTGTGTGCGCTCGCTGGTGTGTGTGCGCACGCGGGTGTGTGTGCGCACGCGGGTGTGTGTGCGCGTGGGTGTGTGTGTGTGTGCGCGCGGGTGTGTGTGTGTGTGCGCGCGGGTGTGTGTGTGCGGGTGTGAGTGTGCGCGCGGGTGTGTGTGCGCGCGGGTGTGTGTGTGTGTGCGCGCGCGGGTGTATTTACCTAGTTGTATTTACCTAGTTGTAATTTACAGGGTTCGAGCAAGGCTCATTGTGTCCTGTTTCCATAACTATATTTATCCAACTTTTCCTTAAATGTATGCACACTGTTTGCTGTGACAACTTCTTCACTCAAGCCATTCCACATATCCACCGTTCTATGAGGAAAACTGTACTTCCTGATATCCCTCAAACACTGACTCTTCACAATCTTCTTAGAATGCCCTCTCGTTCTTCTGTCCACACCTCCAGTTACCGTCACCAAATCCTGTCTGTCAATCTTCTCTATGTGATTTACCATTTTGTACATCGTAATCATATCTCCTCTTTCTCTTCTCTCCTGCAATGTTGGCAAACTCATTTCTCTCAATCTCTCTTCATAGGTTAGATCTTTCAATTCCGGCACCATCTTTGTAGCTGTTCTCTGAATCCTTTCCAACTTCCTTATATCTTTCTTCATATGTGGTGACCACACCACCGCTGCATATTCCAACTTGGGCCGTATCATGGTGGTTATAATTTTCTTCATCATACTTGTATCTAGATAGTGAAACGCCACCCTAATATTTGTTAACAACCCATACGTTGAGCTTAAATATCTCATTTATATGCCTTTCCGGGGACAGGGTGTCTTGAATAATCACTCCCAGATCCTTTTCTTCTTTACTTTTTGTTATTAAATTGTCCCCCAATTTGTAATCCCATGTGGGTCTTATTTTACTCTTCCCCATCTCCAATACATGACACTTTTTAGCATTGAATTCCAATTTCCACCTCAGGCTCCATTCATGAATATTATCCACATCTGTCTGCAACTCCTTACAATCTTCCTTTACTATCCTCATCATCTTTGCATCATCTGCAAACAGGTTTATATAGCTACTCAAGTCTTCCTGCATATCATTCACATATATCTGGAACATGATGGGTGCCAGCACTGATCCCTGTGGTACTCCGCTTGTTACTACACTCCACTCTGAATTTGTGTCTCTAATCACAGTTCTCATTTCTCTATCCTTTAGATAATCTGTCATCCAATCCAGCACCACTCCCTTCACTCTTCCCATATGGTTCATCTTCCACAACAGTCTTTTGTGTGGGACTCTGTCAAACGCTTTCCTGATGTCCAAGTACACTGCATCCACCGAGCCTTCCCTGTCTTGCACTTCATCGATCACTCGTATAAAAACTCAGCAAGTTCGTCACACAAGATCTACCTTTTCTAAATCCGAATTGGCTCTCATTTATCACCTTGTTCTCCTCCAAATAGCTTACCCATCTTTCCTTGATAACCGTTTCACACAACTTGCCCACAACACTAGTCAACGACACAGGTCTATAATTCAGCGGCTCCGTCTTTTTCCCTCCTATATAAATCGGCACAATATTAGCTCGTTTCCATTCTCTTGGTACTTTTCCTTCCTTCAAGGAGCTGCTAATCACATCCCAGATTGGTTTCACCAATTGCTCCCTACATTCTCTTAAAGTCCAGCCCGATACTCCATCCGGTCCCATTGCTTTTCTCACATCCAACTTTTCCAATAGTTTTCCAATTTCCTGTCTTTCCACTCTTACCTCCTGCAGTCCCTCCTGCCTCTCTTCTACAATCGATTCTATAAATTCCTCTTCCACATTAAACACAGATTTAAAACTCGTTCATAAGTTCACTCGTCTCTTTTGCTGTTTCATAAATCAGACCTTCTCTCTCCAGTTTATCAATGGTCTCCCTGCTCTTCATCTTTCCATTAATGTATCTGTAAAACAACTTAGGTTCTTTCTCACATTTCTGTACTATATCCCTTTCAAAACTTTTCTCTTCCTCTCCTTATTCTAACATATTCGTTTTTTTCATTTCTATACTGCTCTCTGTTGATATCGTTTGTGTGTGCGCGCGGGTGTGTGTGTGTGCGCGGGTGTGTGTGCGCGCGGGTGTGTGTGTGCGCGCGGGTGTGTGTGTGCGCGCGGCTGTGTGTGTGCGCGCGGGTGTGTGTGTGCGCGCGGGTGTGTGTGCGCGCGGGTGTGTGTGTGTGCGCGGGTGTGTGCGTGCGCGCGGGTGTGTGTGTGCGCGCGGGTGTGTGTTTGCGCGCGGGTGTGTGTGTGCGCGCGGGTGTGTGTGTGCGCGCGGGTGTGTGTGTGCACGCGGGTGTGTGTGTGCGCGCGGGTGTGTGTGTGCGCGCGGGTGTGTGTGCGCGCGCAGGTGTGTGTGTGCGCGCGGGTGTGTGTGTGCGCGCGGGTGTGTGTGTGCGCGCGGGTGTGTGTGTGCGCGCGGGTGTGTGTGTGCGCGCGGGTGTGTGCGCGCGCGGGTGTGTGTGTGCGCGCGGGTGTGTGTGTGCGCGCGGGTGTGTGTGTGCGCGCGTGTGTGTGTGTGCGCGCGGGTGTGTGTGTGCGCGCGGGTGTGTGTGTGCGCGCGGGTGTGTGTGTGCGCGCGGGTGTGTGTGCGCGCGCGGGTGTGTGTGCGCGCGCGGCTGTGTGTGTGCGCGCGGGTGTGTGTGTGCGCGCGGGTGTGTGTGTGCGCGCGGGTGTGTGTGTGCGCGCGGGTGTGTGTGTGCGCGCGGGTGTGTGTGTGCGCGCGGGTGTGTGTGTGCGCGCGGGTGTGTGTGTGCGCGCGGGTGTGTGTGTGCGCGCGGGTGTGTGTGTGCGCGCGGGTGTGTGTGTGCACGCGGGTGTGTGTGTGCGCGCGGGTGTGTGTGTGCGCGCGGGTGTGTGTGTGCGCGCGGGTGTGTATGCGCGCGGGTGTGTGTGTGTGCGCGCGGGTGTGTGTGTGTGCGCGCGGGTGTGTGTGTGTGCGCGCGGGTGTGTGTGTGTGCGCGCGGGTGTGTGTGTGCGCGCGGGTGTGTGTGTGCGCGCGGGTGTGTGTGTGCGCGCGGGTGTGTGTGTGCGCGCGGGTGTGTGCGCGCGCGCGGGTGTGTGTGTGCGCGCGGGTGTGTGTGCGCGCGGGCGCGTATGTGTGTGTGTGAGTGCGCGGGTATGTGTGAGCGCGCGGGTGTGTGTGAGCGCGCGGGTGTGTGTGAGCGCGCGGGTGTGTGTGTGTGCGAGTGTGTGTGTGTGTGCGTGTGTGTGCGCGTGTGTGTGTGTGTGTGTGTGCGTGTGTGTGTGTGTGTGTGTGTGTGTGCGTGTGTGTGTGTGCGTGTGTGTGTGTGTGCGTGTGTGTGTGTGTGTGTGTGCGTGTGTGTGTGTGTGTGTGTGTGTGTGTGTGTGCGTGTGTGTGTGTGTGTGTGTGTGTGTGTGTGTGTGTGTGTGTGTGTGTGTGTGCGGGTGTGTGTGTGGGGGGGGGGGCGTGGATGCGTGCGTGCGTGTGTGTGTGTGTGTGTGTGTGTGTGTGTGTGTGTTGTGTGTGTGTGTGTGTGTGTGTGTGTGTGTGTGTGTGTGTGCACTCAATCTTTATTTCTGATTGAGTGATTTAATAACATTTGGTTTCATAATAAATACTATATTATAATTCCTGCAAGTCTTAATTATGCCCATATAATGAATGGCAAAGACACTTTATACCATCTAGCCAATATAAAATTTCAGCAGCAAAAACGAACGCAAGCAGTGTGCATTTGTAGAGCCGCACACCCAGCTCCATATTTTCAACAGTCTGCCCTCCCACTCCACCGTACGCGCTATGCTTCATAATGATACAATTGATCATTGGGTGTGCAGTGCTTCTAGAGAACACCTATAATGCAAAATATTATAATAGGGCTAAAAACAAAAAGAAAAATATCGTTTTCCACTTACTGTTGACTTTATTTATAACTATCATGCATTTCTCTCTCTGGCTGAGGTTATGCGGCGCACACCTAGCATACCCTGAATATACGCCCCTGGTGACAACAGACATTACTGGATTGTGACATTAAAGATATATCCTGATAGTAATGAAAGCAAGATTAATGTAAAAAAATAAATCTTTTTCTTAATTTTCTTTAGTTGAGAGTATTGATATAGTATCAAAAGTTATCACATAACTTTGTATTTGATTCTGATGATTTAATTATGATAAGGTTTTGATAAATTAAGCAGAAACAATCTTTGTTATTTTAATTGTATTTTTTTTCTGGAACTTAGATGACTCTATGAGACATGTGATATATAGATTTTCAAAATGGTGGGTCAGATATGTTCTTTACTTGTGGCCAAGATATTACCTGTTTAGTATGACTTATACTGTAGTACTTTTAATGCTTTAATAATGGACTTCATTTATACTTTTGAATATATTTCACTGACTGAAAAACTTTTACATAATTAATATTCATCAAATATTATAGTGACTTAGATTCATGTTTACATTAGCAAATTCCTTTCATGTTATTGGGAACAAATATTTGTGCTTTTTGTCTTTATATCTTACATAATTCATTACCAGATGTCAAAATATTGATGGTTTTGATTTTGTATTGTGCAAGTATCATATGGAAGTGTAATTATGTTTTTTTCTCTTTAGTTGTAGTTTGAGCATTTGTATTTTCATAGAAATTTGGAACAATTTAACATGGCCTATAGTTTCTAACTGATAGAAATTAATCTATATAAGTATAATATAAATACTTTCCTAATAACCTAACTGTATACCTGAATGAAATTGTAAGGTAAAAATTGAAATGGTATTAC
>JAXIVD010001320.1:0-42500 GCA_036785275.1 Cancer borealis | reverse complement strand
TGGCATCAGGGATACTGGGAATGGATTCAGGTGCCTCGTGAGCGACTTCGGAGATGTCTTGAGGGGTTTCAGGGACCTCGTGGACAGATTCTGTTACTTCTTGAGTGGGTTCAGGGTATCAGGAGTTGCTTCAGAGACCTCGTGAGTTAGTTCAGAGGCCGGCTTTGCGGGCTGGAGTGGCACAGCTTCAGGTGCTTGAGCAGATTCAATGAAGTTTACGGGAGGTGACCCAACTTGTGCCATGTAATCGTAGTTCTGGACCTTGATGTTACCTTCGCTGTCCAGGTAGTTGAAGGCTCCTCTGACGTACCGAACGCGTCCAGGGTTTCGACGCGTGAAGTGGGACCATCCAGGAAGTTGAAGGAGTATCTCACTAGCTGGGTATAGCCGGGTCCCGGCCAGTGTCACCAAGCACACCACTGCCTGCTGGAGAAACAATTACATTCAGTTACAGCCGCCTCGTTCCTCATCAATACGTCATGGACTCATATCATTACAAAAATATAACCAACTCAGACTCACCAGAACATTCATTTTTCCTACCCAGGGAGCGTCTGAGGGTGTTGAGCTCAGAAATCTCTTATATACCCACCGCCCGCCGGTACTCATTTTGCAGCGACAAAAACGAGGGAGGAGCCTGGAGGGAGGACAGAACACCTTCAGCCCCGCCCCACCACCTCTGACCTGAACTCAATAACATTTCAAAAGTAATGTTTCAGTAAGCAACACTAAGGTAGACTGTATGGACATTGTTAACTGTATATTATATAAATACTTCATCATCTTTAACGATACACCTTAATTATTTTTGTTACAAACCAGCATGTGAATTACTTTACCTTGAATTGTCCGTTTGTTGAAAACTTTGCTTCTAGTAACGAAAATAGTATATCGGTACATGGCGTAATCATTATACCATCAATATCGTGTTGACCCTTCAAGACGATATTTGTTTTTTGTTCAAAGACTTTAGAAACCGAGGCACCAGCACCCGTTGTGTCCTGCTGGTCTCTTAACTCCTCTCACGGACACGGCCCTGAGGATCCAGCGGCGAAGGTAACTGGGTGGGTGCATCAGGTGTACCCGCTGCCCCTCTCTCTAATTAAACCAAATATGCAACGTATTTGTTGTTGTTGTTATTATTGTTATTAGTAACCCTTTTATCTTTGTTATTATATTATTGTTATTGTTATTATTATCATTATTATTAGGTATTATTATAAGTATTATTATCATTATTATTACTATTATTAATATCAGTATTGTTATCATTGTGACCCTGGTTAGGATATCCCTTAATGTTTACACTAATCGACATGGTATGCACGAATGGTTCACTGACAATCAAGGAAGTAACGCTTACAACAGCGCGTGGTGCAGTGTCAGGGTGAGACACCGCCACGCCCGTCGCCCGTCAAGGTCACGACCATACTGACGAGCCCGCTGCACACCAGCAGAGTTCAGTGCCTGTGTATTAGCTGGAATGATAAACAATATTACTTTTTCTTCTTCGATTCAGTATAAGAATCATAAGTTAGCTCCTTTACCATGCCCCTGAGTCTTACGATTTGAAGAGGCACAGCCGAGAGAGAACCCACCTCACGCCGCTTCCTTCTATGCACCTCTATGAACCCATCCCCTCGAGTAACCTTCCATCCACGAATTTCAGATTGGCAGCGCTGAGGAAGGCATACAACAACACACACATAGAGATTTACATATAATGATGCAAACATTTGATTAGTTTTATCTGATACCGTTGTCCTCTTTCCACTGTTTTTCGTCAGCATGAACTTAATGCTCACAACAGAATGCATGAAGGCTGACGACGCCTTGTCGATATCATTCAATGGCCGATCAGGAACTGGCACACACACACACACACACACACACACACACACACACACACACACACACACACACACACACACACACACACACACACACACACACACACACACACACACACACACACACACACACACACACACACACACACACACACACACACACACACACACACACACACACACACACACACACACACACACACACACACACACAAAAAAAAAAAAAAGAGAGAGAGAGAGAGAGAGAGAGAGAGAGAGAGAGAGAGAGAGAGAGAGAGAGAGAGAGAGAGAGAGAGAGAGAGAGAGAGAGAGAGAGAGAGAGAGAGAGAGAGAGAGAGAGAGAGAGAGAGAGAGAGAGAGAGATCCTGTTTGATCATAGGGAAGTGAACGAGTGGAACAGGTTCTAAGGGAAACATAAGGAACCTAAGACCATAAGTGCACAAAACACTACGTAGCTATGCGTATACGTGGCATAATACAACACACTCACATCAGACACCTTTGCAACAATCCCGCAGGAGCTCCTTCGCCCATCTACAGGTGATCCTGAAGCCTATTCAGCGGTTCCACACGGTCCACGTCGACATTGTGGACTCCCTCCCTGCATCCTCGGACTGCAGGTATCTACTGAGTTACTAGGTGGGCGGAGGCAACGTCCATGCAGGACACCACATCAGAGTGCGTCCCCCATCATTTTTTGTCAAGTTGGGTCGCGCGCTTTGGCGCCCAGCACACTATCATCACTGACCAATTTGTCCAGTTTGAGTCACCTGCGTGACAGGAGCTCTTGTCATTCTTGGGAACACACCGTCAATGGACTATAGGCTATCACCTACAAAGCAACGACATGGTGGAGCGTTTCGACAGGCGTTTAATGGAGGCCCTTCGCGCCCTCCCCATCCTCTTCACTTGTTGGACGCCCTGTCTATCATTATTCTTACCATACATGTACATGTATGGTAGGAAGGATGATAGGCAAGGCGTCTACCCATATACCATATACATCTCTGCATCTGTAGTCCAATAGCCTCCAGTCTACGTCTACGTCTACAGTCAACAATACCAGGTCATCTCCGCTCCGTCTTGTGTGATCGACAGGAATTAACTTAAGAAAACTCCCACGGCGGCACAGAGAGAGGTTCGGTTGCCGCTACGCAAGGTACAGCTGACAAAGAAACGTCCTTCTTTGGAAACTGAGAGAGTGGGGGTATCTTGAATGAGCTGAGAACATGTGATTAAGAGAGGAATTTGACAGAATGGTGCACGTAGGACTACTTAGAAGGCTCTGTGGCCTGTACCTAAATCGGCAAATACATATTTGGTAAAAAAAAAAAAAAAAAAAAAAAAAAAAAAAAAAAAATTCTTTTTTTTTTTGCCAAATATGTTTTGCTGTGACATTATTTTAACCAGTTTTCAGGAGAAATTACTTTGAAAATTTTCGATAGGTTGTCTTTTCAACTTTTGACAACCATTAATATGACATATAAGTATCGTACATTTTTGTGTCCAGAACCTGCTTAAGAATTACTTACATCAAGCTTGTCTTCCAATGACATTCTCTCATGACCTGGTATTGTTGTTTTCGTCTTTATTCCTTTTCATAATGCACATCTCGTGTGAAGGCTCAGAAGAAACAATAAGAATTGTTTTGTTTGAATGCTTAAAAAGTGTTTTATTCGTTATACAAACGCAGAGTCTTTGGAGTGACTGCTGGCAAGTCGTTGCTGCCCGAGTGTTAACCAGCTGGAGAGGAGGCAGCAAGGACGAGGTCTGCTGCTCTAAGCAAGCAGATTTCTGACGTTCCTCTCCTACGTGGTGTTCCTCCTTCAGCTAAGTTCTGCACATGAGTTGAATGTTGAGAGACAGCACACCTCTGACTGTGCCAACCAGTCTAGTAGTCTAGTCCACGCGGTAGGAAACAGCATGATTGGGATTGTGCACCACCCGCCTCAGGTTGGCGTCCCTTATAGCGGCAGGGGCAGCGGCGGCGTAGGTGGTGACGGCAGGAATTCCTGAGTAGGTGGCGGCAGGGATTCCTGAGTAGGTGGCGACAGGAATTCCTGAGTAGGTAGCGGCAGAGATTCTTGAATAGGTAGCGGCAGAAATTCCTCGGTAGATGCCGACAGTAAAGGGGCGGTAGGACTGGGGCACAACAGGGCGGTTGAGCGGGAAACGGGGGGCAGAAGGGAGGGGATAGACGACGTCGGGAATGAATGCTCGCTTCTTGCGGCTCACTGTGGTATCTTCGGAGACAGATTCAGAGACGGTCTCTGAAACAGCTTCGGGAGCAGGTTCTGCAACAGATGCGGAGGGAGATTCAACAGCAACTGCAGTTTTCTCAAGAATAGACCTGAAAGCTACCTTGGCAGCAGCAACCTCAGAGGTGTCCTGCACGGGCTCAGGGGCAACGAGGGCGGGTGCCTCCGGAGCCTCAGGGGCCACGGGCAGGTTGGTGGCAGACACACGGAAGCCCAGGCCGTCAGCCACATAGTGATTGGTCTGCACCTTGCCCTCGGAGTCCACGTAGTTGTAGGAGCCGCGCACTATTCCGAAGGCGTCGCGGGTCTCGGCGCGAGAAGAGGGACCGCCGGAGTAGCCGAAGGAGTACTGACCCAGTTCGTCCTGGGCGTGGTATTTCGAGTAGACGGGAGCCAAGGGTGCTACGGGGGCCACGGAAGCTACCGGAGCGATGGGAGCCACAGGAGCAACATTATAGGTGATTGGAGATACTGGACCAGTGGCCACGGTTTTATATGTAATAGGTGCAGCAGCCACGGTCTTCAGGGTGATAGGGCTGTGATCCACGGTCTGAAGAATTATGTTGCTTGGGGTTCCGGCTTTTAAGGTGATGGGTGTGGCTTGGGGAAGCAAGCTTGGGTATGCTCCGAGGATTCCAGGATAGTTGTATACCCCTGGGTATATCAGCTGACCACTGGTGCAGGCCACGGCTACCGCCAGACAGAGCACAGTCTGTGGGTGAAATAAGTAAACGTGAATGTGTGTGTGTGTGTGTGTGTGTGTGTGTGTGTGTGTGTGTGTGTGTGTGTGTGTGTGTGTGTGTGTGTGTGTGTGTGTGTGTGTGTGTGTGTGTGTGTGTGTGTGTGTGTGTGTGTGTGTGTGTGTGTGTGTGTGTGTGTGTGTGTGTGTGTGTGTGTGTGTGTGTGTGTGTGTGTGTGTGTGTGTGTGTGTGTGTGTGTGTGTGTGTGTGTGTGTGTGTGTGTGTGTGTGTGTGTGTGTGTGTGTGTGTGTGTGTGTGTGTGTGTGTGTGTGTGTGTGTGTGTGTGTGTGTGTGTGTGTGTGTGTGTGTGTGTGTGTGTGTGTGTGTGTGTGACTGAAATATTTTGAACAAGGAACATAATTTACTTTTATATAATAAAAACGCGTAGCTCATATGGAGTTTTTCTTGCTACAGTCTTTGAACTGATTGAAATGTTTCATAGTTTTAAAGGGAGTCTTTAGCATTACAATTGTCTTTATGGTTTTAGTCTTCAGCAGAAGTGAAATACTACAACGTTCCAACACGCCGTAATAAGGAAGGGTTGTGCACTGCAACACCTGCACCACGCTACAACGATTCGTCGGGCCAAGCGCGGACACTTACTAGAGTGTTCATGATGACCTAGCTGGGAGGAGCTGTCTGGCGGAGGCTGCCCTGCACCGACTTTATATACGATCAAAGTCTGTTGTGAGTGGGGCTCCTCTGGGCGTCTCATCCTCTAAGGTCCCCTCCTTGGCTGTCCCCGCCCAACAGGCTTGGTCCAGTCCGCCCCACCTCTTCCAAGCCCAGGCCCCATCCCTCCGCCCCCCTCAGGTCACATATAACCCGGCCTATTTACCGACCATACCCTAACCACCCTATCCTACCTTTCTCTTTTTTCGTCCTCACTGTCCTACCGCACGCCCACTTGCTCCTCCCTTACCCTTAGGGCCGTTTCAGAGCCACGCCCAAAACAACTCCTCCCCCCCTTCTGCTCATCCTTGGCCTCCCCCGAAGACTTATCCCCGTTACCCTTTTTTGCAGCGACCCGGAGAACTGGATGCGTCTTCTCACCCCCCAATGTCTTCTACCAACCCCATCTCCCCGTTCTCTTTTATAACTCCCCTCCCGTCTCATCTTCCCCTTAGCAACCATCTTAACGACATTCGTCACAAAATCTACAATCTACGTTCTTATTGTTCAGTAGTTGCGTAAAATTTTTCTTGGTGGCAAATTAATGCAAGCGCCTGCTGGAGATCCGCCTGCATGTGTGTGTGTGTGTGTGTGTGTGTGTGTGTGTGTGTGTGTGTGTGTGTGTGTGTGTGTGTGTGTGTGTGTATGTGTGTGTGTGTGTGTGTGTGTGTGTGTGTGTGTGTGTGTGTGTGTGTGTGTGTGTGTGTGTGTGTGTGTGTGTGTGTGTGTGTGTGTGTGTGTAGCTAGTTGTGTTTACCTAGTTGTAGCATACAGGGACTACTTTGGAAACTGAGAGAGTGTGGGTATCTTGAATGAGCTGAGAACATGTGATTAAGGGAGGAATTTGACAGAATGGTGCATGTAGGACTACCTAGAAGGCTCTGTGGCCTGTACCTAAATCGGCAAATACATGTTTGATACATTTTTTTTTTTTTTTTTTTTTCTTTTTTTTTTTTTGGCCAAATATGTTTTGCTGTGACATTATTTTAACCAGTTTTCAGAAGAAATTACTTTGAAATTTTTCGATACGTTGTCTTTTCAACTTTTGACAACCATTAATATGACATATAAGTATCGTACATTTTTGTGTCCAGAACCTGCTTAAGAATTACTTACATCAAGCTTGTCTTCCAATGACATTCTCTCATGACCTGGTATTGTTGTTTTCGTCTTTATTCCTTTTCATAATGCACATCTCGTGTGAAGGCTCAGAAGAAACAATAAGAATTGTTTTGTTTGAATGCTTAAAAAGTGTTTTATTCGTTATACAAACGCAGAGTCTTTGGGGTGACTGCTGGCAAGTCGTTGCTGCCCGAGTGTTAACCAGCTGGAGAGGAGGCAGCAAGGACGAGGTCTGCTGCTCTAAGCAAGCAGATTTCTGACGTTCCTCTCCTACGTGGTGTTCCTCCTTCAGCTAAGTTCTGCACATGAGTTGAATGTTGAGAGACAGCACACCTCTGACTGTGCCAACCAGTCTAGTAGTCTAGTCCACGCGGTAGGAAACAGCATGATTGGGATTGTGCACCACCCGCCTCAGGTTGGCGTCCCTTATAGCGGCAGGGGCAGCGGCGGCATAGGTGGTGACGGCAGGAATTCCTGAGTAGGTGGCGGCAGGGATTCCTGAGTAGGTGGCGACAGGAATTCCTGAGTAGGTAGCGGCAGGGATTCCTGAATAGGTAGCGGCAGGAATTCCTGGGTAGGTGGCGACAGCAGGGATGGCGGAGGAGTAGGGCACAGCTGGATGGGAGTATGTCAGAGGAGCAGGGTAGCCGTACGGGAATTGGAAAGGAGAAGCGAAGGGGTGGGCGGCGGGGACGATTGCTCGCTTCTTGCGGCTCACTGTGGTATCTTCGGAGACAGATTCAGAGACGGTCTCTGAAACAGCTTCGGGAGCAGGTTCTGCAACAGATGCGGAGGGAGATTCAACAGCAACTGCAGTTTTCTCAAGAATAGACCTGAAAGCTACCTTGGCAGCAGCAACCTCAGAGGTGTCCTGCACGGGCTCAGGGGCAACGAGGGCGGGTGCCTCCGGTGCCTCAGGGGCCACGGGCAGGTTGGTGGCAGACACACGGAAGCCCAGGCCGTCAGCCACATAGTGATTGGTCTGCACCTTGCCCTCGGAGTCCACGTAGTTGTAGGAGCCGCGCACTATTCCGAAGGCGTCGCGGGTCTCGGCGCGAGAAGAGGGACCGCCGGAGTAGCCGAAGGAGTACTGACCCAGTTCGTCCTGGGCGTGGTATTTCGAGTGGACGGGAGCCAAGGGTGCTACGGGGGCCACGGAAGCTACCGGAGCGATGGGAGCCACAGGAGCAACATTATAGGTGATTGGAGATACTGGCCCAGTGGCCACGGTTTTGTATGTAATAGGTGCAGCAGCCACGGTCTTCAGGGTGATAGGGCTGTGATCCACGGTCTGAAGAATTATGTTGCTTGGGATTCCGGCTTTTAAGGTGATGGGTGTGGCTTGGGGAAGCAAGCTTGGGTATGCTCCGAGGACTCCAGGGTAGTTGTATACCCCAGGGTATATCAGCTGACCACTGGTGCAGGCCACGGCTACCGCCAGACAGAGCACAGTCTGTGGGTGAAATAAGTAAACGTGAATGTGTGTGTGTGTGTGTGTGTGTGTGTGTGTGTGTGTGTGTGTGTGTGTGTGTGTGTGTGTGTGTGTGTGTGTGTGTGTGTGTGTGTGTGTGTGTGTGTGTGTGTGTGTGTGTGTGTGTGTGTGTGTGTGTGTGTGTGAGTGTGTTCACTGTCACAGTCTGCTGCTGGTCTCTCTCGAGACAGCCGGCCGTCCCCCTATGGAAAGAGCTCAGAGCTAGCTCATAGTGACCAATCTTTGGGTTGGACCGAGATCACTCACACACAACACACCGGGACAACGAGGTCACAACCCCTCGACTTACATCCCGTACCTACTCATTGCTAGGTGAACAGAGGCTACACGTGAAAGGAGACTCGCCCAAATATTCTCCGTCCGCCCAGGGGATCGAACCCTGGCCCCTCGGTTGTGAGCCGAGTGCGCTAACCACTACGCTAGCGGACCGTGTGTGTGTGTGTGTGTGTGTGTGTGTGTGTGTGTGTGTGTGTGTGTGTGTGTGTGTGTGTGTGTGTGACTGAAATATTTTGAACAAGGAACATAATTTACTTTTATATAATAAAAACGCCTAGCTCATGTGGAGTTTTTCTTGCTACAGTCTTTGAACTGATTGAAATTTTTCATAGTTTTAAAGGGAGCGTCTTTAGCATTACAATTGTCTTTATGGTTTTAGTCTTCAGCAGAAGTGAAATACTACAACGTTCCAACACGCCGTAATAAGGAAGGGTTGTGCACTGCAACACCTGCACCACGCTACAACGATTCGTCGGGCCAAGCGCGGACACTTACCAGAGTGTTCATGATGACCTAGCTGGGAGGAGCTGTCTGGCGGAGGCTGCCCTGCACCGACTTTATATACGATCAAACTCTGTTGTGGGTGGGGCTCCTCTGGGCGTCTCATCCTCTAAGGTCCCCTCCTTGGCTGTCCCCGCCCAACAGGCTTGGTCCAGTCCGCCCCACCTCTTCCAAGCCCAGGCCCCATCCCTCCGCCCCCCTCAGGTCACATATAACCCGGCCTATTTACCGACCATACCCTAACCACCCTATCCTACCCTTCTCTTTTTTCGTCCTCACTGTCCTACCGCACGCCCACTTGCTCCTCCCTTATCCTTAGGACCGTTTCAGAGCCACGCCCAAAACAACTCCTCCCTCTTTTGCTCATCCTTGGCCTCCCCCGAAGACTTATCCCCGTTACCCTTTTTTGCAGCGACCCGGAGAACTGGATGCGTCTCCTCACCCCCCAATGTCTTCTACCAACCCCATCTCCCGTCTCATTTTCCCCTTAGCAACCATCTTAACGACATTCGTCACAAAATCTACAATCTACGTTCTAATTGTTCAGTAGTTGCGTAAAATTTTTCTTGGTAGCAAATTAATGCAACCGCCTGCTGGAGATCCGCCTGCATGTGTGTGTGTGTGTGTGTGTGTGTGTGTGTGTGTGTGTGTGTGTGTGTGTGTGTGTGTGTGTGTGTGTGTAGCTAGTTGTGTTTACCTAGTTGTAGCATACAGGGACTTAGCTATACTCGTATGGTCGTGTCTTCGTATCTATATTTGTCCAGTCTTTCCTTATTTTTATTTTAATATTCATCTTTTTTTGTGTTTGTCTGTGGCTCGTAACCCCGCTCACATGAAGCTGCCCAACAGTATCTTAACACCCTCGAAATATAACCACTAAGAAGTTACTACCATTGTTTGAGGCTTTCCTTATATACTGCATAACAGCTCCAAAATATCGTATACAATAACAGCCGTGCTTCGTTTTCTGAGTGGATGTGAAAAGTTCTGCAGTTATATGGAATGGAAAAGGAATAAAAGAAGGAGGAGGAGGAGGAGGAAGAGCCACGCCCTATCCACCGCTGCAGGCGAGATGGGGCGGGAGGCATCGGCTACAGTGTTCTGGATTCCTACGTGAGGCGAGGACGTCCACTGCCTTCCAATAGTCTCAAGGTCACGGGATGGCCTTCTCTCACAAATTTCATCCCCATCCCTTACCCCAATCTTTCTCCCCCACCTTACTCTCCACCACACCCATACCCCCTCCATCTCACTCACTCCAACGCCTCGCTCCTCCTCCTCCTCTACGTATCTTCTTCACCTCTTGGTTGTTGTTCCTCCTCCGTTTTCTCTCCCATCCATCCTCTTCACCACACCCACTGATTCTTCTCACTACAACCAACTCTATCCACTTATAAAACTACCATTACCACCACAACCTGTAACCTTTTCCCACTGTTGTTACTAGCTGTCATCACAACCAGCACCATCACCATATAAAGGTATTAACAATTTGTGTAACTGTTTTTTTAAAGGAGGCACTATGAGAATTATGCAAAAGAAAAATTTTATGATACGTCCTTACTACTACTACTACTACTACTACTACTACTACTACTACTACTACTACTACTACTACTACTACTACTACTACTACTACATTTTACTACTACTACTACTACTACTACTACTACTTTTACCTATAACTAATGTTATAGTACTAACATTATGACAATCTTACACCACCACTACTACTACCACTATAACTGCGAATCACCCAACTAACTAATTGATTTCCCTAATTTCGGTTTGGGGGTTCCAGTGTGCGTTCTCTCGATTAGCTTAGGTTAGATTAGGTTATATGTAGTTTTGAAATGCCCCTCCCTGCAACGTGGTACTTAGTACATTGTTACATCTTTGTGGGGAATCCAGTTCATAACGGTACAGCCACACTTTAACACTGCAGATTATGCGGTAGTTAGGAAATTGTTACGTGGTAGTTAGATTGTTACTTGGCAGCAAGATTTCCGTCAGATGCCTAAACATGCTGGTGTGTCTAAAAAAAAATTTTTTTTTAAACCACACGTTTCTAGGTGTTCTTCCCAAACGATATTTTAAAAAAATTCGTTATTTCAGTTGGAGCTTTATTACACTATATTTCGTCTTCCTCATGTCCCCAACCTTGTTGGGATTGATAAGGATAGTATAGAATATATGGATTTGCGGCCAAAATGAATGTAAAAATCATTCGAAATCAAAATGTATACGAAGAGTGTGTTATATAGATCCAGGTGCGTTATGGTGAAGTTATAAATTTTTAAATAAAACAAATAAATGTAATAGAAAGATAAAGGAATAGATACTAGACGGAAGGGCAAACAAATAATGAGTGGATGAAATTAGATTCAATTAATAAGAATATGGTATAGTCTCCCTTTCTATTTTTCTTATAAGGTTTGTGATTGATGCATAGCCCTTCCTGAAGCCTCCCTGTGGTGGAGTGTGAGAGATGAGGGAAAGGGTGAGGGTGACGGAAAAAGAAAGGGTGTGAGGGTCTGAGGAAGAGAAAGGATTGGAGGAGGAAAATAGAGGAGAAAGGAGTGGAGGATGAGGGGGGGCGAACAAGGAAAAGTGAGAAGGAAAACGGAAAAAAATATTGTAATACTACTATACTTTCCTGTTGCTCATTTTTCCTCCACCACCACCACCATCATCACAACCATTGCAAACAACAGCATTAATAACAACATTTATCTAATAAGAACATATGCAGATTGCTTATCTAATTAATTTATTGTACTTTTACTTCTTAACACTTTTATCTATCTATCTATTTATCTATCTATCTATCTATCTATCTATCTATCTATCTATCTATCTATATATATATATATATATATATATATATATATATATATAATATATATATATATATATATATATATATATATATATATATATATATATGTATATATATATATATATATATATATATATATATATATATATATATATATATATATATATATATATATATATATCCCTGGGACGCGCTGCACACCCAAGCTTCAGGAGAGAGAAATATACGCGGGCAGGGAGACTCGAGTCAAGAGGGCAGTTTATTTTACTGATGCGGGTTGTTATAGAAAGTAATAGTGGTTGATCTGACGTCATAGTGCCTAGCGAATGCCTCCTTTTATTCCCTCTGCTTACACCTTCCCTTCTATTACCGTCACTGCCGATATCCTTCCTAGCTCCACTCCCTATAACAGTCTTCACTTGCTCCACACCGCCACCTCCTCCTCCATCCTTAACGCTCGTACACGTCATCCTCCCTCCACCAACCCCTTCACACCACCTGCCATGTTGGCGTTGCATATAGGACGGGGCGGGGTGAGGCGGGGCAGGGCGGGCGGTGACTGTAGGCTGAGTCATGGATCCGGTATATAGGAGAAAGAAGATTATCAGGTTTATTCGCATCTTAATTCCTCTGTAGGTGGTGGTGGTGGTGGTGGTGGTGGAGTGTGACGACGGAATGATCATGGAAGACGGAATGGAGGTAGACAGGAAAGGAGGCTATAGCTAGGACTGGGATAAAGTATTTGTTATAATGGAGGGAGGGAGGATGAGAGGGAGAGGTGGAGTGTTGGAGTAGGGTGGGGAGGGGGTGAGGGAGAGGGAATGATGGTGGTGGTGGTGGTGGGCGGGCAGCAAACGGCCTTACAATTACGCTTATCACGGAGTTAAAAGATTCATTTAAACGAGTCTTTGCAGGATAAGTAAGTGCAGTTTGAGGCTGTTTATTCATCTCTGGCCTGAATGTCTTCCCACACACACGCCCTTGGACTGGTTAGAACGTGCGGGCGTGGGCATGGGCGTGGGTGTGGACGGACAAGGGCAAGGTTAAGGAGAGGAGGAAGGAAGGAGGCACCAGGTGGGGTAAGGACAGTGGCCGCGGCTCTTCACACTTTACCTGACTCGCAGCGGCGCTCCCCTGGCCCCAGGGGATACGGCAGGCGACAGGCAGGTGGCCGTCGCCTTTCCTCCCCCAAGAGATGAAATTTGGTTTTATTCCGTGTTTGTTGCTAGGCTGTCATTTTTTCCACTCTGCTTCCCACCTCCCTTTGTTGTCCCATCCTCCTGAACGTTCGTCAGCATACACTACCATATGCAGGCACAATGAATACATTTTTACCATAACCTAATCTATTACAAGCACTGCAGCGTGCCTCGCGGTGGTATAAGCATACATATACACATACATTTTTTTTTCTCTTTATTTTTTTGTTTATTAGGGTTGCCGCGGCAGCCGCGTAGGTTGTTTGATGATTTACAAAGGTGGTTGTCAGACTTGTCAGCTGATCTGCCCCAGTCGATCCACCACCACCTCAAATGATATTTTTATTGTGTAAGGACGAGTATTTGCTCTACACAGTATGTTCAGTTTCTCCCTTATCATCGTTGTCATGGTGGAGTTCATTCAGTTATGTATGGTGTATGGTGCAGCCAGTGCCGCACCCTTCACTCACGTGGCTATATATGCTTACATGCATCATATCTGCCCTAGAGATCCTTACATGTTTATAACCTTTTATGCTTGTATTAGCACAGGGTGTTGCTGAGCATTATAAAGGGAGTTACAAGTATATACTATTGTCGGAATGAAGCTCTACACACAGGACTTTAAATTAGTTTCAATGAAATTCATGATCATTTTGAATATATTCCTACCAGCCAGTCCAAAATACCTTGCATGATAAAGCGTATTGGGGTAAAAATACATACATTCATTTAACTCATTATCATACACCCAATAATGTCACAGTCATTTCCTGCTTGATAATAAATAAATAAACTTGTACTGGCGTTCTCTTGAAGGAGGAGAGCCAATCACAGCTCGAAAATCTAGACCCATCAGCCAGTGAGAGCACGCAGCATTCAGCCAATGGGCGGCCGCCGTCACCTATATGAAGAAATGGCGGGTGTAGAGTGAACTGTGGAGCGGTGTTGAATGTGTTTTGAGTGACTTTTTAACGGAAATAAGGGAAGTCTCACCCAATATGTCCATCCAGAACAAAGGTAATATACTTAAGCAGTATTGTGTGCATATGTAAGTAAGATAAAGCCCTGTAAGAAGGTATTAATAAGTTTGAAGGAAGGTACTGCCTGCCCTGCCCTCACCGATCCTCCCTCAGGCATCAGCTGATTCAACATGTAAATAAAAAACGCTCGATATTTGAAATTTATTAGTGTACACAGTAACTTTATTGATGCTAGTGTTGCCTATAAGCCCTATATCACATGACCTTACCTGTGAGAGTGTTGTGTTGTGTTGCGGCACTGGACAAGGCGAGGCACATTGTAACGGCACTGTCTGGGGTCAAGAGGTGGGCGGGATAGAGTTTCAAGGGGCGGGGAGGCACTGCAGGTGAGGGAAGAAGGGACTAATCCTCACTATACACTATATTACCATGAACAGAAAACCATTCCTTTGTTATTTTTCCCAATCAAAAGTAAGTAATGGAGTGCAGGTGTTCATTGTTGTGTTGTTACAGGTGCAGGGGATGGGTGCCTTGGCGTGCAGGTGTTCATTGTTGTGTTGTTACAGGTGCAGGGGATGGGTGCCTTGGCGTGCAGGTGTTCATTGTTGTGTTGTTACAGGTGCAGGGGATGGGTGCCTTGGCGTGCAGGTGTTCATTGTTGTGTTGTTACAGGTGCAGGGGATGGGTGCCTTGGCGTGCAGGAGATGGATGAACAGCGGCGTAAAAATGTGTCTTACCAGTACCTGTGCCACCTGGAGGAAGCCAAGAAGTAAGGGTGCCACTCACTGTGCACGGCTTCTGTGTCACTTCATACACATTGTTGATCATTGATACTATTTCATTTATATTATGAAAAAACAAGAGCCTCCTTCAGTTTTATAATGATGTTTTGGGGTCAAATGATTAGGTCATAGTGTAGCAAACATCAACTGCTGTCCTTCATCTGCACAGTGACACCTTTTGCTGCAAAAGACAAAGATTTGTTTACTGAAGGTTGACAATAGGATTAAGTATTTACTCTTTAATAATTGACATGAGTCCTACAAGGCAAACACTCCTGCTTGGCCTTATCTTAAGTAGGTTAATTGGATTGTAAGATCTCTTTAAGGCAGTGTTTCTCATTCTTCTACTGCATTAACCTGACTCACTGAAGACAAGCAAGGGCTAAGACAGTTCACTTAACCCATAGGTGGATGGAGGCATGCATTGAAGAAGAGTTGCCTGAGGCTGGGGAGCTTGAAGAACAGCTGCGACATGGTGTGTACCTAGCCAAACTAGCACACTTCTTTGCCCCGGAGACTGTGCCGCTGCGGAGAATATATGATGCCGACCTGACGCGCTTTAGGGCCACCGGTCTGACTTTCCGGCACACAGACAACATCAACTACTTCCTTAAGGCCTTGGAGAAGATCAAGCTGCCCAGTGTGAGTGTTAGGGTGAGGGGAAGGCATGGGAGGTACTTTAGCGGCTCACTAACCCACCAATCCTGTGTTGTATGGATGTTGCTGAATGATGTGATTAAGATACATTTTTATTTATTTATTTATTGTGCCTGAGATACTGATGTGTATGAAGGTTTTGTTGAACGTGTCCAGCATTTGTAACCTTGTTTCACCAAGGGTAGCAATCATTCCATGTATAATATGAAAAATGGAGATCTCTCCCAAGACAATATTACTAAGTTGAACCTTCACATACTGTCATAACAAAATAGTAGGTATTCCTTGTCAAAGAATGGAGAACAATAATTTTTTTTTTACATGAACTGGATCAGAAACATGCTTGGAAGGCAAAACTAATTTCACCTCGTCCCTTCAGATCTTCTATCCTGAGACAACAGATGTGTACGACCGCAAGAACATGCCTCGGGTGGTGTTCTGCCTCCACGCCCTCAGTCTGTACCTCTTCCGTCTGGGTATTGCACCACAGATCCAGAATCTGTATGGGAAGGTCAATTTCTCAGGTGAGGCTGTACTGTTGAACTCAGGATTTTTAATGTTCATCTCATCACCTTTGATAGGTTACTGACTTCTTGGTATTTTCAAAATTGAGAGACTTATTTGTGCAATATTGGCTGACACCCATACAATGATAGATTTTAAGTAACCTGATTGCCTTTATGTTTCTCAGAGGAGGTGATGGAAGCCATGATGAGGGAGCTGGGCAAATATGGATGTCCACTGCCCCAGTTTGGAAAGATTGGAGGCATCCTAGCATCCGAATTGCCTGTAGATGAAGCTGCGCTGCATGCTGTGGTGATTGCTGTGAATGAGGCTGTGGAAAAAAGGGTGAGTCAGTCAGTGGGCAGATGGTGTGGTGATGCTTGATGTAAGAAGAGTCAGGAGTGATGGTGTTGGGTAGAAATGTAGTTCAGAGGAAAAGTAATGTTGTTTCGGGGCAAGCAGGGAGTGGGAAGAGTACTGTGTGTGGAAGTAGAGAGAAAGGAGTATTCTGGGATAAACAAAGACATTATGGTAGGATATTGAGAAATTCACCTCCATTTCATATCTCCCACAGGACTGCTTAGAACTTCTGGTGACCTTAGGCAACCCTGTTTGCCACCTCCAGAATGTGTGTGAGACCAATGCAGCCACTTACCTGCAGTGCCTTGCAGAGGCCAAAATCAGGAAGAGAGAGATGGCCATCAATAAGGTGAGCTCTGGCAGAAGTGACACTCAGGAATAGGGAAGAAGGGTACTGTGTGAAGTTAAGTGCCGGCACACACTATAGCTGTGTGTAGCTGCGGGCACTCATCTCCTGTCACATAGGCCTTTGAGCCTGTGGTGGAAATTAATCTGCTATGCCACTAACATCCGACTTTCCAGTTTACCTTCCCAGGCTTTCCTCAGATACCCATTTATCTATCAACCCATTTGGGAGGATGAACAGCTGGGTGAGCTGTGTGCCAACTGCCTTCGTCCGAGATTCAACTCGGGCCAGCGGATTCGTAGTTAAGACATACTCACCACTGAAGCGCTATAATAATGTGATTTCTGGTGTGCCTACAGAGTCGAGACCAGGACTACATTCCTGATGCCTATGATGAGCTACTAACTCAGGCTGAGATCCAAGGACACATCAACCACGTGAATGGTGAGTGTCTAGTGTGACTCACATATCCCTACCCTTGTCTCTCTACCTTTTGTGTGTGTATTTTTCTGTCTCTTGTCTCTTAAATACAGCTATGTTTTTCCTTTCAGTTTGCTGTGCACTGGAGAGAGTAGAGGATGCTGTGAGGGAGGAAAATTCTGTGAAATTGTTGCAGGCTCTACAAACTTCATTCCTTGCTCTGAAGGTGAGGTCTAGGGCACTTAGTGAAAGAGTTATGGGAAATTTAACTGCTTGGCAACATTATTTTTGCATATATATCTTCTTAAGTTATGAGGTCTCTTGACACAAGCAAAAAAATACCTGAATATCCTAGAAAACACAGGTCTTATTTAAGATATCTTCTCACATTGTGTTTGCTGTATTTGATGTTTGCTTCTTACTCATAAATGTGTATCCCTTACTAGACAGCATATACGTAAGAGTTTCATATTGTATGCTTAGTTTTCTAATTATACCTCTCAAATTGCTTTTACTTTTTCAAGAACAAACATTGCTATAATATTGTTTAACCTTTACTACCTCTATCACCATTATTGCCGTCTCATTCAACTTGTCATCCCTGTCAGGAGGTGGATATCGGCCTGGGGGAAAGCTACCTGAATGCCTTGACACAGGAATTGGAGGAACCTTCCCACATGCAGACCCTGAACCACAGCCACAACTACAGCCTCAACACGTCCCTGCTGCTAACCACAAGCCTCACCAGAACCTCACTCCAGGCTATCCTATCAGCTGTCAGGAGGGAGGCTGCTGCTACTGAAAGAGAATGTATGAAACACCAAAAATATTCTTTACTGTTCTTAATTTTTCCCTAGTTCAATTGATTTATATGATTACTTGTTTGATTTTATAAGCTTTTATTTATTTTCAAAAGGCATTTCTGGGCTTGACATTATTTCCTTTTAATCCAAACAAAAAGCACACGAGTTCTTTGAGACACACTGTTGCACCAGCTATTGTTTAGGGATTACAGTACATTACTTCTAATTTGCTATTTTGAAGCTTTTATTTGTATACATTTAATGGTACAAAAATAATCCCATCAAAAGCAATTGGGTTTTTTATGAAAGTTTAAGGAGAAAATTGGGGAACTAATTTGCATTTGTTGTGGCCCTCTGACCCACCAGTGAGAGAAGGTGTGGCAGCAGTGAACAGAGGGCTGAGCTGTGAATCACCAGGAGACACATTGCAGGCCCTCAAATTGCTAGGGGACAACATTCCCTCTCTGCTGGACTTTGCTGCTCCTCTCTACCATGAGGAAATGGCTGCCATCCGCCAAGATGCACAGGCAAGTGTTCAGTTGGATTGAACCTCATAATTTAGCTTTCCAGTGTACTGCTAATTTGACTTTGTATTATGTTTTAAACAGATTAATTGAATAAGTACAGATATACCACCAATATACTGGTGGCTGATTGTTAGGCACTTTCTTACGAGGAATTCCCGTGACTGCAAAACTACAGATGCTACCCTACTTAACAATTTCTTACTTTAGATGTGCTCAAAATTCATATGCATTTCGTAGATAGTGTAGAAGCTAATATAAGTAACCTTATACTTATGTGCATTACCATATTTGACCACTAATATAATACACTTATTTTTCCATGCATTGTCGAAGAGGAAGGTATGTGACTGGCTCAGAGGATAGCAACTCAAATCTGCTTCTGATATGATGTTACCTCAGTACTAGACAAGAACTTACCTTTTACAAGTAATTTCAATACCATAAAATATTCTATGTAATTAGTACTGTTAATATGCTGTGAGGGAAAATGGTACCAATCTGCAGACTACAATTTCAGATGTATTCTCTGCTTCGCTAGGAGTGAATTTTTTAATGAATTTTTATGGAAATATATTTATCGTTATACAATGTCATATGTATGTTTTCATCTAAGATGTACTTTTGATGTCCTAGCATGTTGACTACAAAACCAATGTTGGTTGAAACTAGATATGGTATACCATATATTGATGATTTCTGATTTTAGTAATTTAAGTGATAAAAGTATGATATTACTGTTATGTCATGGTTTATGGGTTGGTGAGCCATAACATTACTATTACATCATGGTATTTGGCTCCCGGGTATGAAAGAGGCTGAATATAGAGAGCCAATCTAGGTTAATCACTTTGACAACTTTGAGGCCAACTGTTGGCTGAGAAATTCATGGGAATTTATTTTCATTTCAGGCTGACCTGAGTCTTGAAGAAATACAAGGAGGAGTGCGGCTCCTGTCAGCTGTGGCCAGGGCTAATGCTGCCCTCAGCACTCACAGTCCTGCTGAGCTGTGGCTGTATCTCTCTGATCCTAACATATACCTGGAGGTGAGTGAGTGCATGCTATATTGGTCTGTGTCATGAGACTTCTGAGACCAATGTTAAATGTAATGTTAAAGATGTGGAATTTGCTTAAAATATATACACATTATTTTTCATATTGATTTTTTACCACTTATGTAGCATAGATAATTTATAATCTTTCGCAACAAGTGAATGTGTGACCACACGCACACACATGTACGAGCAGTCACACACATACACACAGAGAAGTAGGAAAATTACTGGTGGAAATTGTTATATGTTTCAAACACAATATAATGCTTCTAGGAACAGTATGTTTGTAAAGCTGAAGAGGGGTTAGGAGGTAAGTGGATGTAGTTTAGCTGATGAGTAAGAAAGGAATAGTGATATGATTAAGGTAAGAGAAAGGAGAGAAGAGAACAAAGAGTTTCATTACTTGTTGGGTGTGTTCTCCTTAGGGCCTAGAGGAGGGCAGACTGCGGGAGTACTTCAAAGTGATGAACAGAGCCCAGCAGGCCAAGGTGTCCTCCAGTGACCCCTGCCCTTTCCTCACATATCCGGAACTACAGCAACTGGTTGATGAAGTGAACCTCAAAGTGCAGGAAGACAACAATAGTGAGTCTTCCAGCCAAACCAGGTTTCTTTTTTTCTTATTATTTACAAGAAAATGTGTATTACAGAATTGGTTCACAGCCGAAAGTTTCCGGTGACACTTTCTATTCACCACACACTACCTCACTTCCAGACTCACTAGTATGGCTACTCCTACCTTTGTTCACACCTAACATCATTCCACTCACACGTCCAAACTCACCTCACCCTTCCCCTTTAGTTTTGTCTCACTCCACACTAACACATCAAGCTTACACTCCACAAACACACTTTCAATTATCTCCCTTGTGCCCTCAAGCTCTTGAATGTAGAATAGCTCATTGAAATGGATTATGCTGCTAATTATTCACAACCTGTAGTAACCTTATCCAGGGACTCAATTCTCATACTGTCATTACTCAGTATTTTACAGCTCTACATTCACAATCCTTATTACATTATAAACACTACTGATAGTGATGTCATACTTCAGAGGTGGTAGCCATAGCAGCCGTCAACACAGCAGTGAGCAACGGTGACCCAGAGGACACTTTGATGGCCCTCCAGCGTTCATCCCTCAACCTTGGCTCCTCTGTAGCCACCAAGGATGCTCTCCATCACCACCAGCTGCTGAAGGTAGGGCAGCGGTGGTGCTGTGGCTCACTCTTCTTAAACACTAGTCAGTCTAGGATAGCTAATGGGCAGTGCAGTGGTAGTATGTTTAAGGATTATGTAAAATCTTTTTGTTCTTTGTCAAGAGTCACAAAGCTTCAGTCTCGCGGACACTTTGGGCCCATGTGAGCTTAATCATTGTTATTTGCCTTTGGCTTTGTGGGGTTCAAACTTCTAGGTGGCTATGTAGTAGATGTGAGTGAGAGGGTTGTTTGTCTAGTGTGTAGTTAAGGAGTGGCATTATAACTCTGATATTATGTTTTACCACACAGCTATTGAGGAGTGCTAAGAGTGAGATGATGGGAAGCAATGCAGCAGAGTTGTGGCTGGAGGACATAATCGAGGTGGTGGAAGCAGTGGAAAGGCATGCAGAGGAGGCTGGTCGGTTAGCAGGATTGCTAGCTACTCTCAATGGATCCCTCGCCTCTAATAATGACAAAACTTCTGTTGCCATCCTGAGGTGGGCAATGAATTTTCCTATTCCTTCATGTTTTACTGTAAAGTATGTGTGTTGATTTATCTCAAAATGTGTCATTTGTTGTACACCAAATTTTTCCCAACTCAAATTTTTCATGCCAAGTGAGCAATCATAACTGTTGTAGTTCTTGGCTACCTTGATTTTATACATGTTAAGTGACATGATTATATGATTGTCATCATCATCATCATAGTTGTGAATGACAAGTTCCATGTTTGCCTGCGTCAGCCATTGTTACCTGATGGCAGCTTGCCAAACCACATGATAAGTGTAACATGTCTGTAAATTGATAACAATACAGGGGCCCTATCTACCCTTGCATGGAATGAGCCTTCCATGTATGGTAGGGCTCCACTCACACTTCACACTACTTTATTTAAAAAAATATATATATATATATTTATTTATTTATTTATTTTATTTTATTTATTTATTTTTTTTTTTTATTATATGTCTTGGTATATAGCACCTGCAGGCTATCTTCCGCACGGCTCTGATTCCCTGTAGGAGTTTTTGAGAGCCGTGATGATGGTGCAGGCAGTATTTTTTAAGTGACGCCTGTAAAGATTCATGCCAACCCATGAAGTCTCTGATACACTTGCAGGGTTGACTATCAAGATGTGGGTTTTTTGGCCACTTGATAGCTTGCAAAATGGCCAAGTTCAGGTGTGATTTAAACTCTCCACCTCCGTACTCTGACCACTCTGCCACAGCCTCCCCACTCAGCCACTGCCGAGTGGGGAGTCTGAAACTGTTTGTCTCATCAACTCCCTTTTTGTAAATGATTTTCTTGGATCACTCACACTGCAATTATATTGTGTCTTGCTGTCTTTTACAGTTATTTTTATTGTTGCTTCTCTTCTGAACGTGGTAACTGCATGCCTGTCCCACTCTTGTGGTTCCACTGCACACCACTTACTAGTTACTACTTACTCCCAACCCTCATGTGTTGGGTCATCTCTAACAGTAACATACTATTTTTCTATTATTCTCTGCAGATGATGTACATTTGGCACAACCAACAGTTATTTACTCATCCAATAATTTTGTTTCAGATCTCAGGATTTATCCTACCTTCGCATCAAGAGCAGCACTGTCCCTGGCATTCTAGATACCTTGAAGCAAATGTTTCAAAAGAAATCTGCCAATAAAACTAAATGCTGTTGGGTACCTCATACCATTAATGATGGTTCCAAGGTGGGTCTATTGTTCTCATAAACAGGAGTTTTCTATATATATATTTTAAGTACAAATATTTTTGGCAAAAGGAAAAAAGTATTTTGTGCTTCTATGGATTTAGAAAAGCATGACAGTATTAATAGGGATGGCTTGTTAAATGTTCTATGATTGTATGGGTTAGGTGGCAGACTCTCGTGCTCTCTTTTTTATTTTATTTTTATTTATTTATTTATTTACTTTTTTTGTTTTGTCTTTCCACCAGCATTAGTAAAGTATTGCATCCACTAATACATGTTCACTTCCTCAGTCTGTCATGCATTCTTCCTTCCTTCATCACTGCAGGTGTATCTTGACCTGGATCAGGGTGACTACCAGTGGGAGCAGCCAGTGGAAGTTGTGAGTCCCAAGAAGTGCTGCTATGTGACACTGGTTGACCTAGAGGAGGCAGTGTCCAAGGCAGTACACCAGGAGGCTCACAGCAGACAGGTGAGCCAAACTTCCTGCGGTAGTGTTTAATAAAAGGGATGGGAAGCTCCTCCTCTGCATACTGTCCTACAAAAAGACAAAGCACATGAGCCCCAATGTGCCTTGTCTTGGCTACCTCCCTTTAGGGGGATAACACCCTGGTATATATATAGAGAGATGGATTTATTTATTTGTGTGTGTGAAAGAGGTGGCTTGAATAAGAAATAAGATTGAAAGTGTTAGAGAAGCCAAGATCAGAGTGTATGGGCAGAAGCAAAAGGAGATGAGTGTCGTTAGTTATTGGGAAACACGTGTATTGATGTTTGTATCATATTGGTAGATGCTTAGGAATGGAATGAAGCATCAGTTTGTTACTGTTCTCTGTATAACACTGAAAAGGTGTATTATTGAACTAAGATTAGTGTAAAGCTCAAAAAATTGTATTTTTGTAATGCTATATAACACTGTACCCTGATTGCAATTTATTTTTTATTTGCATGATCAATAATGTGACTGATGTGGTGTGTGTTGCCAGTTGGACTACGTGGTGGTGAGGCTGCAGGCAAGGGCGCGGGGTTGGCTCACCAGACGCAGGCTGTATAGGAGAAAGGAGGCTGTACTAACCATCCAGGTGAGGAAGGATGTTTCACTTGACTCATTGCTTGTGTCTCATTTGTTTATTTATTTATTTATTTATATATATATATATATATATATATATATATATATATATATATATATATATCTCATTTGTTTATTTATTTATTTATATATATATATATATATATATATATATATATATATATATATATATATATATATATCTCATTTGTTTATTTATTTATTTATATATATATATATATATATATATATATATATATATATATATATATATATATATGTATATATATACATACATACATACATACATACATACACTAAAACCTCTATAATTCGACCTAATAGGGGGGACACCTGGGTCAAATTAGCTGAAAGTCCGAATTGTCTGATTATTATCCCTAGCCCCTCCACAGACACACACACACACACACACACACACACACACACACACACACACACACACCAAAGCATACTTGGATGCATTAATTATGTTCTTTCCCTCAGGCCTGGTGGAGGATGGTACAGGCTCGCCGCACCTACACCCTCTATTGTGAGGCACTGAGGCTGAGTGAGCCCTATGTGATCAAGCTGCAGAGGGCAGTGCGGGTCTGGCTGCACCGAAGGAGACTCACTCGCCTCCGCACCTATTTCAAAAAGCATGTGTGTATACTGCATTCATGTGATGCCTTCAGTGCCATCTGGAAGAGTGTTGTATGCTTGAAACAGGGTTGGGTTTTCACATTCTTTGTGGCACCTAAGCTTGTTAAAAAAAAAAAATTGAAGATTCATAACTGTCAAAATGCACCAAAACTTTACCAACATGAGCCCCATCTGAAGTATCCACTCTATTAATTTTTTAAAGGTTAATGTCAGGAAAAATTCACTAATATCAGCGGCAATGGAGGAGGTACTTTTGCCCTACTGAGTTATAGATGTTAGGTTAAGAGTTTCATGCATTCTCTTTAGCCATGGTTTTGTGCTATCAACAGGTGAACCAAGTTATTGTCATCCAGCGTGCCTGGAGGGCCCACAAAGCAAGGCAAGACCTCCACTCCATCACCCACCAGGAGAATCCTCCTATGCCAGTCATCCGCAAGTTCATCCATCTTCTTGATGTTTCTCCCAGTGACTTGGACGAGGAGTTCCGGCTACAGGTATTGTTGGGTTTGTGTGTTCACCGTTACCAGTTAGCATGACTACTGCGAATATACATATTAGTGATGCCAAATTTTATAGCTCCACAGAGGCAGAGGCAGAGCCGGCCACTACCACAGTACTATAAATATTAGGGGCTACAAAAACTCTACCACTGTAATCCCTGCAGTTCGTAAAAGGTGTAAAAAAAAGAGCTGATGCCTGTTCCCAGGAAAACTTCCCCTGGCTCTGACTTTGATAATTCATTACATTCTCACTCTTGGGTTTTTCAGCGTGTTAAGAGTGACATGGTGAAGACAATCCGCCACACCCATAAGCTGGAGAAGGATGTGGATGATCTGGATATTAAGATTGGTCTGCTGGTACACAATCGCATCACTCTGCAGGTGACTCACAACTCCCTTGCTATTGAGTTCACAGTTAACATATTCCTGTTGTCATCTGGTACTTAGCTTTTGTGTGTCATGAGGAGCTGCCTTGTATAGGCCAACTGGCTTTTTGCAGCCTCCTTATTTTCTTATGATATTGTGTAAGTTTTTAGATGTATGTCATTGTTGTTTGACTATTTTTTAGATGGTTTCTTTTTCCACCCATCTATCTATAGTGATCCATTATTTCAATGTGTGTTCTGTTCGTGTCATTTTGTTTGTTGCATGGTGTTATATAACCATTGCTGTTATAGTTCTAGATTTTTTTATTATTTAAAATTTATTTGCTTCTTAGTTTTTACTATAAGATGAAACAATGAAATGGTAACTATGGTTTCAGGATGTTCTTCCAGCTGACAAAGAGAACATGAATCCAAATGTTCCAGATGCCAAACCAAAGAAAAGCAAAAAGAGTTCCAGAGACACATTGAAATACAACTCAATCAGGTCTCAGAGAGGACTTAAGGTGTGTACACTTTCCTTTTAAACCTTGCATATTGGAATGTATTTCTGCCAAGCAATTCCTTATGCTGAAGTATCGGGGAATAATTCATCAATCTCATTGTAGCTTCAGCTATTGTGTATATTAACAGTACTAGTGTACTTGAATATTTGAATAAATTGCCCATACTTATGTCATTGTACTCAGCCATCTCTTTCCTGCAGGCCCTGAACAAGGAGTCAAGGGAGAAGCTGCTTGGCTACCAGCATCTGTTCTACCTACTGCAGACACAGCCCCACTATCTGGCCACCCTCATCTTTGCCATCCCACCTGGCAAGACCACCAAGTTCATTGAAAACGTCATCTTCACACTCTACAATTATGGTGCCAATGACCGGGACAACTTCCTCCTACTCAAGCTGCTCAAGACTGCACTGGAGGAAGAGATAAGGTGAGGAGCAATGTACCTTTGGAGATTGTAATCATCATCATTATTATCGTTTGAATTGCATTTATCACTTCATGTTGATGTGGACAGTTTGTTTCTTAGTGTGACTATGGGAATCAGTTTGGTAAATTGTGGTGCAAAAATATAGGATTAAAGGTCAGTTGCATGTATTGACTGCTGTCAGTAGTTAATTTCTTTTAATGAATGAATTTGTTAATTTAATAGAATGTCATTTTTTTACACCCACACCTTAAAGCTGAGAAGAGTAATATATTAAGATAATTTTTTGTCCTCATGTGATGCAGATGCAAGGTGCTTCGTCTGAGTGACATTGTGTCAGGCAACCCCTTGGTGGTTAAGATGATTGTGTCCTTCAACCGGAGAGGTGCTGGCCAAGCCTCCCTCAGAGACATGCTGGGCCCTCTCATACGCAAGGTGAGCTGTGCAAGGAAGGCCTTTGTCCCTCCTCCAGATGTTTGTCTATCCATCTATACCTGTGATGGATGTTGAATCTTATTTTGTCTACTTTTTAATTTGAAAATGTACATGTATGAACTTTATTATTTCCCGTACAGTTCTAGGGTATGAAGCATTTTAAATATTTTTATTGTTGTGTATGTTCTAATATTTCTTGAATATGTAGATGTGTATAATAGCATGTAATTTTCTTCCCTTGGCTGCAGGTTCTCACTAACAGCAACATGCAAATCAATACCAATCCAGTTGAAATTTACAAGACTTGGAACAACCAGTTGGAGATGAACTCAGGACAAACCAGGTAATAGGCAAAGAGAAATTAATACTGTTTATTGTGTGAGGAGGACACAAAACTCTCCCTCAACCCCAGGGATATATTCTGTCCACATCTGGTAGGACACACTGCTGTGCTCTTCTACATGGATGGGGATGGAGACCCTTATGTCCTGTAAATCCTCTTTTATACTTTGCTGACTATTTCATTCACCTTGCTACCCTCATAAGAGTATGTATACCTGCTCATACAGATGTACCAGGCAACACATCCTCGCGGAAGGCAAGAAGGAAATGAGAGAGTGGGTGTGTCTAGACTGCCTTATTTAGAGTGACTATCCATGTGGGTTAACAAATCTACTAACCCACTTAATAAGATGTGACATCAGCATCTAACCTGCATGTTCTGGATCCCTTAACTCATCGTCCTTTCATTCACCATTTGTTTCATTATAGAATTTGTACAGAGATGATTTTTCTATGCATATTATTTCAACAGAAACTTGACATGAAAGTTTTGACTCCTTTACATTACCCAAAGTATACAGAGGAGGGGCTTCCCAGGCCCATTGCCCTGTCCTTTGCCCGTTTTTGCATGACTGACTTGTGCTGTGTTTGGGCGGGGTGTATTTTTCTTCTCCACTGGGGGCCTAAGGGCTAAGGGAGAGGACTGTATTTGTATCTGTGTATGTGTGTGTGTCTTGCCCTGGCTAACCCCATTTAGGGGGATAACAGCATCTAATATAGACACAAAATATTTGGTCCACACATCTACTCTTATGAAATGCCTCCTGTTCTGCATTTAGATTTATGTTATTTTTCAACCCCATATGAAATTCTTCCATGCACAACCTGTCACAATAATGGTTTTCCAATAATCTTCTGGTATCCTACCTCTCTTCCATATTATATTACACTTCCAAAGAAACCATTCCACTCTGTATTTCCCCATATTAAAGCATCTTTCCTGTTATGCCATTAATGCCTGGAGCTTTAAATTTCTATTAGAAAAAGCTTGAATAGGATAAAGACTGAAGACCTGTTTTTCCCCAGTGGTCTGCCCTATTCAGTGAGTCAGGAGCAGGCCATGCAGTATCCTGAAGTGCAAAAGAGGCTGGCCCAAGCTATCACTACTCTAAAGGAAGTCACACAGGCTTTCTGCGACCAGATCACATCTAATAGGGACCTGATTCCTTATGCAATGTTATATATGGCCCGGGTGATGAGGTGTGCCCTCCAGAGGAGATTTCCACACATTCCAGAGAAGGAAATACTTAAGGTAAAACTGATTTGTATTGTGAATGTTGTGTGAGTGAGTGAGCAAATTTTTGATAAGTTGTAATTTTCCATAAGTCAGGAGGGCTGGGGCCCCTATTGTTCCAACTTAGAGAGAGTTTACTGTTTATGTAAAATGTATGTAGGTAAAATATAAACGAATCTATTTAGTCCTACACTTGAAACATTTCAGGTGGTGGGCAACTTGGTCTACTACCGCTACATCAACTCGGCCATTGTGGCACCCGATGCCTTTGACATCGTGACAGTTTCTCCTGATGAAAAGCTGAACAATAATCAGAGACGCAACCTTGCTAGCATTGCCAAAATTCTCCAGTTCGCTGCCTCTAAAAAGGGTGAGGAGACACACTGTGGTCATGGATTTTATGGCATGGTTTGATACATGTAGAAGTTACTAACCACAACATATGGAGTAAAAAATGAGTTATCTCACATCTTGTCTCCTCCACAGGCTTTGGAGATGAGGCATCCCACCTCAAGTGTCTGAACACCTTCATTGTGGAGTGCCATGAGAAGTTCAAAGGTTTCTTCCGGCAGTGCTGTGAAGTGGAGGAACCCGAGGTGGTATACAATGTGACACAGTACTCAGAAGCCACACTCATTGTCAAGCCCACCATTTACATCACTGTGCAGGTGTGTAGATGGCCGAGGATGTGTGTGTGTGTGTGTTTTTTTTCTCATATGCAAACTTTTAACTTCACTAGATGTTTAGCATATGTTTTTATTTGCATCTGGATCCCATTTTATTAATCAATTTGGCTGGGGATTATAAGAATGAAGACCAGTACAAGGTTCATTGTCCAAAGTGCACTTGACTAATATGTTACCTGATTACAGTCATTCTTCTATGCCTTTATTGGTAGACCAGTATTTGGGTCTTGCACAATTAACTGTTGTCATATGGTATTAGTCATTATTCCTCCCCATTTGAAGCCTGTCGCATTTTCTTTTTCATTGAAAGTTTACAGATATAGAATTATGTCTTGGTGTAATAGATAAATTTTAACTTTAGGTAGGTTGTGTTCTCCAAATATTTTTACTTAAGATGTTGAGATGTTGGAAGTGTTCAGAATTATTCCTGCTCCTTAATAAACCTCATGTAAGCCATAACAACATTTTTTGGTGAGGGTGATGCTTACATAGCCTCAGTTGTTGCCACCTCAACCCAATGTCCTGTGGCTTATACTGGTAAGACTCACCTGTCAGGAAAGAGCTGTTAGTTGAGTGTTATGTTGTTCTTCAGGAAATTTGTGAGACACACCAGTTGCTGCTGGATTACAAAGAAATTCTGGCACCAGACAATGGGGATCCCCTCCACCAGGTGCTGGCAGAGCTGGGGGAGCGTCCCTCTGTACATGCACTTATGGGAGAGGCTATTGGTGAGTCATCAAAGTCAAGGCCGAGTGTTCATACTCAGGAATCTGGACTTCTCAAAAATGTTATGTTATGCAGATGCAAGGGTTGACCAGCCAACCAGTTTTCACCTGTCATTTTTGTAACACTTCCAATAACCTTTGAATTTATATTAATTAATTTCTCCATCACTGCACTGCATAGTGTAAGAAAATCATCTTGATAAAGGTTGCTTTATTGTGGCCATATGTGGCTTATGTATTAATCATTATTGTGATGCTTGTGAAATTGAATCATTAATGATGAAAACCACTTTTAAGAAAATAATTATATGATAATTATTGCACTGCATGTTATACTGGGAACTACTCTAAAGGGGTGGCCATAGCAGATGTCCACTTGCACTTTCCCTTGAACTTTATCCTTTTACTATCTATCACCCAAAGTTTTGAGTTTTCCCACCCTTTCCACAAGGATCTGATAATGGACGAGGAACGGCTGTTGAAAAGGATGAATGGTTCTGATGTGAGAATACAAATGAGTACAAAGAAAGAATAGATGTTAACATTCCTATTGGACTTAATGAGGTGTGAGGTTTAAAAGAGACCACCCCTGCCCTTCTGCATCCTGTTTTTTCATAGGAGAAAATACAGAGGAAGGGCTTCCCACATAGCAGATGCATCTTGCATCTGCTGGTTATCATTTATGAAACTCCTTTTTGACTTCTTCCTTCAAACTTTCAGAGTCAGGTACAGGAACACTGGGGAAGATGGAGCTGTGTTTGGCCCTCACCAGCAAGTTTGACATGAGTCAGACTAATGAGGACAAGGATCCCAAGGATGCCAACAAAATATTCAACAGGTACAGGACATTGATGTGGAATTTTTGGCTCAGGTTGTCTGTGGCACTTCTATATTGTTGTGGTTGTGTTACGTTGGGTTTGATGTCTAGGCTACATATCTGTACTTCTTTTGAGGAGATTTTTCTTTTTTTTTTACTGATGCACAGAGTTCTAACAAGTTGTCCATTTCATGTTGCATGTTGCTTTCATATAAGTTTTTCTATTTTTGTTTTATTGGCTGGTAGTGCAGTAGTCAGCATGTTTATCTATGAATCTGGAGCACAGTTCAAATGCAGATTGTGGTAATTGGCACATATTACATCCATTATTGTTAGTTGGTTGATAAATACTTGATAAATCAATCAATTGGTAATGTCATACATAATACAAATTCCTTCCGTGCAGGACCAAGCAATTGTTGGTGGATGTTATGCGCTGTGTTGATGGGAATGTGATTGGTGAGCTGGTGATTGGTCCAACACGAGGCCCTGATCAGGAGAAGTACTGTGCCATCGTGCTGATGAGGGAACAGCAGGAGGATCGAGCTAAACTCAACCACACAGCACTCAACCGCTCTCCATCTTTCCTGGCTGAGACTAGGTGAGTGGTCAGATTTCAATCTTTGATATCAAAAGAGGGTTTGTCTGAAAGAGAACAAAGTAATAAGTTATATACAATCCAGAAATCAAGAGAGGGAGGGAGAATTGTAATGGTAAAGTGAAACAGCAGGACACCACTCTCTTAAGGGCAACCATCATAATAGAGGGTTAGGTTTCCATCCATGTGGTGTCATTATATTTAGTTAGGTTTTACAACATACACAGAATATGTTCATGCATTCAAAATCCTACACCTTTGGAATAACAGTAATATTTATTAGAAAAATAATGTCTGCCACTAACAGGGTGAGTCTGCATCAAGTGAAGACTAAATTGAGTCACAACCTTCGTCGCTTGGAGAACGAGGGATTGGCCTCTCGGGCTGACAACTACCAGAGCCTCTTGAATGCTATTGCTGCAGACATTGTGAACCAACGGCAGCACAGAATATCCAGGAAGATGGTGGGTGGCTACCTTGTGCCATGCCTCTCTATCACACTATCACAACTACTTTCTGCTGTTCTCCTAGACATCATTGTTGCTTCTTCATCACTCTTGTTTATGTCCTCTAACTACCATATTCACTTTTTTCTCCTTTACTTTTACACTCTAGTCTAGGATTTAAGTAACCTTTCCTTCTAGCTCCAAGGCTTCACCATTCAGGGATACGTGACTACCTCCTTACACGACCATCCATGCCCCCCCCCCCCCCCCCCCCGTTATCATATTTTGTCCTGAACTGCATTAGTATATTCTGCAGCTTTTTACCATCTACACCAACAACTATGTTCCCTGCAAATAATAGTTGACTCACCTCCCATTTGTGTTATTTAACTTTAATACTATTTACTTTGTGCTTCTGCCTCTGTCTCTGCCTAATCAATTGCTAACCAGTGTCATGGGTCCTTAACACTGTACTATAATCCTGGCAGGAGCTCCAGAGGTTGCTAGTGACAGCCAATCAACTAGGAGACAAGGAGGCATTCTACAAGGAGCAGCTGCAGTCCTACCAGACCTACCTCAAGACCTGCCTCACAAACATTGCTGCCAGGAACAAGCAAGTTTCCCATGCAGTGTTGTTTTATTCGGATTAATTTTGTTTATTTACCTATTTAGTTGTACTTTATTTATTAATTTTCTTTATTTACTTATTTGTACTTGATTTATTTCCCTGCTCTGGGACCCATTTGCATGACTGGCCCTACGCACATTGTTGGGCGGGGTATCCTTGTTGTCTTCTATTGGAGGCAAGGGGCTAAGTGAGAGCAGTGTACATGTATGTGTGCCTTGTCTTGGTTACCCAAGGATAACAGCCTGGTATATAGGTAGATAGATTTTATTTTTGTGCATAAAAGAATTTATAGCTGATTGCAAATGTATGATTTTGATTAGGTAGAAAGTAACATAACTCAGAACATTAATTGTTCTCTCCTAGAAATGTGCATCAGACCTTGCATGGAAGCAAGAGCCGCAGCAAGCAAGCATTGAGGTACACTGCTGCCAAACTCATGGAAAAAGGTGTCCTACTGGAGGTGAAGGACTTGCCTGAATGTCAGCAGAAGAACCTCTTGTTTGAAATTACACCATTGGCCACCACAGGAGTGTTCCACATCCAAGCCAAGCTGATGGGTGTCACAATGGAGAACGTGGAGATTGATATTCAGGTGAGGAAGGTTTCTATCACTGTTACTAAGCAGATGGATGAACAGGTCCTTTTTCAGCCATATTGTGAATGAAGGTGAAGGTGTAAGAAAGTGTAAACGTATCATTAGAAGGAACATTGTTGATGCTTTGAATCTATCAAGTGTGTGACTTGAAATTTCTCTGTTATTGTCAGATTAGCAAGGTAAAACTAAGCCTTTGCTCAAGCCAGTGAGCAGTTCACAGGTGGTTGTTTTTCTCCTTCCATATTTTGAGTGCATTGGGTGCCAAACAATTTTTGTCATGTAGTGTTTATCTTCATTATATAATTCATTTGTGGATGGAACCAAGTGGGTGTACTCTGAAATGGCAGGGTAGTCTGTGAGGTGACTGTTTTTGTAGTAATTGTCAGATTTGTGCAAGTCTGGAATGGCGTCTGTCTCATGTCCTTTGCAATTATGAGATGACTAGCTTCATGTGTGTTCAACTTTTCTTTCAGGAACTGCTTCAGCTGCAGTATGAGGGTATGAGTGTAAAGAAGATGTTTTCCAAGGTGAAGGTGAATGTAAACTTGTTGCTGCACCTCCTTAACGCCAAGTTCTACTCCAAGAAGAAGTAAGCGGACTTCAGCTGCAGACCAGACTTCTTTTTTCAGATTTCTTCCCATTACCTGTTTATCTACACCATATGATAATAATTTTCTTTGTACATATCTCTTCTTGACCGACCTTTAGCTTTCATCTGTTCACTATATATTTATCTATGAATTTAGTTTTATGTTCATGTACATCTATATATCATCTTTATTGCCTTTCAGCTTCTATCATAATGCAAACAATATGTCCAATCATAGTACATTATGTGGTGTTGGTACAGTAGACTTAGTCATTTTAGATTGATGAGAATATATTTTCATCATCTTTTAGACTTACCTCATATATACCTATCACCTACTTCTTATTTCCATCTGTATCATTTTTTTACCCTACATATTTCCACAAGTTATTTTATGCTCTGAGTGTGCTATTATGCCCACCAGACATCTATATTGTTTTCATAAACCTACTAATTACTTATATACACAGTGGTGCTATTATTTGTAGAATTAATTGAGGATGAATGTGGGACTGTAGGCCTGGAGGTTGCAGGTGTGGTTCCTGAAAGTATCATATTGTGCCATAGCACCACGAAAAGAAAATAAGAATAAGGAAAAAGTTTTGTCATCCTGTAATACATTTTTTATTAAAGCTGAAATGCTTTGTATGACAAACACACTGCATTAAGATAATTTTTGCTGCAGAAATACATGTATACTTGTTTAGTATCAATAGGAAATGTACTCACGTCGTTAGCCCTGCGGCTCGTAAAAGGCAACAAAGGGGTGGAGTGAGGGGTCTGGGAAGCCCCTCCTTTGCATTCTCCTAAGAAAGACAAGGCAGAGGGGGAGTGAAGAGTAATGTCTCCCTGAACCCTGGCATGCCTTGTCATGTCTATCCCTTATTTAGGGGATAACAGCCTGGTATTGAGATAGAGATAGATAGATTCACATTTTACTGAGCTCAATTAAAGGCTGGATTTTTACTGTTGTTATTTATTTTCTTGTGATCTTTACTTTTCCCCATTATCTCTCTTTCTCTTTCTCTTTTCAATAATTTTTGCAGTGTAACAGAAATGTGGACTCATTGCCTTAAAGGGGCAGTGGTAGTGAGTGGAGATGAGTTTGCAGCAGTGCCCTCTACTCTGAGGTTACAATTTTTCATGGTAGTCAACACTATTGTGATAAGTATTACATTTTGATTGACTAAGCTGTGTTATCTTCCAGTCCTTCATTATTAAACAGGATTGTTGAGGTTGAATAGGGTCAAATGAAAGGACTCTGCATCATGAACCACAATGCTTCCTCCTTCATGTGCATGTCCTTCTTGGAAGCACTATTATATTTTCCATACTTTAACTACAATCTTTTATATATCAGGGTTCTAATTTTAAAGTTGTATTTTGTATGAGAAGAAACATCTATGGTGTAGACATTAATCCTATTCAACTGAATAACTAGCATTTATATTTTTTATCTCCTTTTATACTGTTCTTGAATTTGATTGAAAGCAAAAATTCTTTCTTGAGGCTGAGTTAAGGAATTAAGTGTATTTCCTTCATCAAAAGTCGTTCAGATTTTTAACATTGTTAGAAGTACTTCATCTAATTTTAGTTGTGTTTAGTGTGTGTTTCAAAGCATCTACATCATCAGATTCTTTTATCTCATTTTTTTTTTCCATAGAAGTGTGACAATTTTTTACAATATACTATTAGTGTATTTTTAAATATGATGCTAATGTACAACCTGAAGATTTATTCAAGTACTAAAATGTGAAATTATTATCCTCAAAAGCAGATTGATTGTCTTCTCTTACAAGTTTGGTTGAAGAGTAAAGACTGGGGTTCATAGCCTGGGAGGGAACACAATCGCAAATATAAGTGTGTCCATCTTAAATACCGTTGTAAAACATGCAACTTGGAATCGTAGGTAATGTGCAGATTTGGATAAAAAATGGACCAATGATATTCATAATTTACATAAATTACATCAATGGATTTAATAACTTTATTGAAAAATCAACAGACGATACGAAAACTGGAAATGCGATAATCTCAAACCACGACGGTCAAAGCCTCCAAGGAGACATGCATAAAATCTCAGTGGTTTAACAGGTGGGAGATACCTTTTAACATTGACAAATGCCTAAGTGGGAAAAATAAAATTAAAACCAAAAATATGAGTATGAAATGTGCGGCATCAAACTGGAAATTGTACAAAGTATCAAATATCTTGGTGTTCCGATTGCGTTGAACCTTATATCAACACACCTTTTATAGTTATATTCACAGATACATTGTGACTGACTCGTCTAATCCAGCAAAGCATCAAACCATTACCTTTAGTACAGAGATGAACAGAGTATAACTGAAGGATTTTCGTTCACTGCTCATAGGAAAACCACAACAAACCCTATAGGTGTACAGGGTCAGGATAAGCAAAACTATGGCGTGCAGGTGTTGTACTTCGGACACACCATTAACTACTTCGCTGCTATCAAACCCATACTCGTCATCGTCTTACTTAGTCTCTTATATGTATTTAGCTGCAGCCATTGTCAGTACATAAAACTACTACATAGTGATATCTATGCGTGAAGAGTGGATGCCATGAGTCACGTGCGGTTGTATCAGTACTGGGCCAGCAGCTCCAGCACATAGCGGTGCACGTACTCCCGGGCATGGATGGCCCTGGAACATGAGATGGGGGAGTGAGTGCAGGTGTGGGTGATAATGCAACACTCCAATCCTATGTGTCACTTTCTCAGTGTTTGATAAGCATTTACGTGACTCTCCTAATTGTATTTGTATGTTATTCTCCATAGTCAGGGGAGGACTCGTGATTGTCAGCCATTATCCTCCCTGAAAGAACTCAGAACTCATAGAGTGTGGGTAAGGTTGAGACCTCTCACACATCACACACCACACCCCTCCCTCCCCTTGCCCAAGGGAGACAGTGGTAACCGCTCTCTGTCTGTGAAAAATCCTTATCGACCAGAGCAGGGTTCAAATCCACGTTTTGCCATGGGAGGAAGTGTGTGTGTGAAGTCACTGATGACAGCATTTATTGTGTTTGTGAAATAATAGTCTTTTATTGAATTATATTTCCTTTTTTTGAATTTGTTGCTTAATGTTGTTTTTGTTGCTGCTATAATATTGTAGTTGTAGTTGCAGTAATTGATGTTACGATATTGTTGTATTATTATTATTATTACTATTATCATCATTATCGTTATAATCACTACCATCATTATACTCAACATATGTATTGTGTCAACCTCCTTAAAAAAATTTCATCACACACACACACACACACATACACACTCACCATATAAAGTCAGCATGGTTAAAGTCCGGGAACTCCACGTGGTGACTGAGCACCACGTTTGGCAGCAAGTTTTCCAGCCTCGCCACGTCCTGGGGGAAAGGAGGGTGAGGCTTAAGGATGATTTGTGTGGCTGTTTTCATACCATTGAATATGCTGAGCCCCCAATAAGGATGCCTGACGTGAAACCGAAATCGCTATGATGGAAAGGGAATGAACCTGCCAGTGTGTGTGTGTGTGTGTGGTTTAGTTACGTCTTGGTAATGCTAATGGTTCGTGGAATTAATATCTATTGTTATCGTTAGACTTGTTAAACAATGATTGCTAAACTCTTACTGCCACAAGCATTCAAGAAAGTTATGAAAGTAGCTGGATTATTTATGTCAGTGTGTTGCGACCACTGCTGGCCAAACGAGGTAACAAGGATGAAAATACCACCGAATGTTTGCAGTTTTCTGTGCAGATAAATGGTAGTGTCAGTAGCCCTCAGTTTGATGGGCTCTAGATAGCCTGTGTGTCCCCTAGATTAGACAACCAACCAATACACAGAAAGAAAAATACAACACATGTAGCTGTAAATGAACTCATGATCAGGTGCTGGGCCAGCTTAGCTCTGCAATGCACCAAAGTACTTGTGACAGTTTCATTTGGTATTTTTATTTCTTCTCTGCAATGTCATTTTTGGAGATATTTTAAAAAATCCAATCCTATTACATGTTGCTATCAAGACAGAGGTTTGTTTAAAATATTAAAGGAATTTGATATTTTGAACAAAACTCCGTCTTTACAGCAACGTGTGAACCAAGGAGCGAGAACCTCGTAGAGATCTAGGCTGAGGGATGCAAGACCATCACACAGACATACAAGCAAACACAGATGGATGAACAGACATCTAAAAGTATTCCTATGGGTGTCACCTCAGGGGCTGCTATCCAGTCGTTGTCGCTATGGAAGAGTCCAACCGGCGTTGTCACCTTGGCCAGATCATAATGTGGTGGTGTCTGCTGCCCGTAATGGTTCAGGTTACCCAGGAGTCCGTAGTTGTACTTGGTGAAGTTAGCTACAATTCAGTGCATGATCATAACAACACTATATTGAAGTTGTTTATTGGTGTATATTGACTAGTGCATCTCTCATGACCACTACACACACACATACACGCCTCACCGGATAGCACCACTTGCGAGTAGTGGTTAACAGCATGCACGGAGGTGCCAGCCGGCGTGTGGGCCACAATGGATGTCATATAATCCTGCGGGAGGAACAAATGGAAGATGTTTTAGTTGGGCAGTGTTGAAAAAATGTACAACTCTGTTATCTGTACCCTTAGAAGCACCGCTGAATAGTACAGAGTAATAGCAATGCTAGAAATAATATAACTTGATAGTTATTCTCACAAAACATGAAGACAACCAATCATCCTTGAAGAAGAATAAGTAAAAGACAGACTTAGATATGAGGCAAGATCAATGAGCTCAGTGAGTATTGAACTTTAATAGTCACATGACCTGACCCTTGCAACAACCTCACCTTATTGATTTCTGATGTGTCGGGTCCAACCAGGAGGAAGAATATGTTGTAGCACACATCAACTGACTCTATATCAGCGTCGCAGTAGTGCGAGGCCAAGTATTCCATTAATTCCGTGTGGGGAAATAGCTCTCCCACACCCAACAGTGTAAGCACGGTCTGTGGGAGAGGAGATTCAGGAAAAGGAGTGTCAGCATTAAGGTCTTGAGTCGGAAAGATGGCGTCAGCATGAATTGAGTTTGACATGTAACTTTAATCCCTGTCAAAATACTTTACTCGGGTCAATTCTTCAGCTCACAGCTTTTTCTTTATCTCGATGAAGGACAAATACCTGTCATGTACTCGTAAGTGGAGTATTCAAGTGATGTGCGGTCATTACATTCACTTTTACTGTACACGTGAGTTGGAGGAGTGGCTTTTTTAGTAAAGGGAAAAATAAAAGGTGGGATGGTGTGTAATCTATATGAAATCAGACCGTTATGCCAATCATATGCTCAATGGACAGCTTTAATTGTCTTTATTTATTTACTTGCTTATTTATCTTTTTTTTTTCTTTTTTTTTACTAGGATGGTTGGATTGATGTCAAAACAATTAATCCTACTGATAATTTTTGCCCTTAGTACTACGAATAATGATAGTAATAATAATAATGACAATTATCATGATAATATTACAAAAATAATAATAATGACAAAACTATGTGAATACTGTAATAATATGAGGTAACTTTAATTAAGATATAACGTAACACTTCACAAGCAGTAGAATTCATGACAATCAAACACTTTTGGTTTTCTACACACACACATATACGTACGTCCATGTCGTTGCTGTAGGGCGCCAGTTCTCCTATAGGGCTCTTTATGTGGTCCATGAAGGCGACGGGGGCGAGCGCGGCCATGACCCTCACCTGGCGTGGCATGGAGACTTAATCGTGGGTGTGGGTGTGTATTGTGGGTTTTTTTAATTCTCAAGTATTTCACATCTTTAATGTAAATGATTTTATTCAAATCCTCATCTGTTTCGTGGGTTAAATGTTATAGCTATATTCTCCATTATTTTAGATTTTCTTATAATGGTAATCTATTTTTCATCTATTTTTGTATTTAGCTAGAGTGGTCACTATATTTTTCTTATAATTTTCTCAAATAATTTATCAATTTATTGTATACTCATGCAATAGTATATATATATATATATATATATATATATATATATATATATATATATATATATATATATATATATATATATATATATATATGTAGACATACATTGTTATTGTCATAATACGAGATGGATGACCATGGATGGATGAGCGTAGCCACACCCACCCAGCCGCAATCTTGCCTCCCCCCCGCCCCGCCGTCCTTACTACCTCGCTTCTCACACATCTTGTCCTACTGACCTCCAGAACATTTTTTTTTTCCTTGACGTTGTCTTTCCTCAGGAGTCTTTTTCTTCTTGAATTTTATTTTGTTTTAACTTTTAAAAATATGATTCCTGAATTCTTATAAGTGTGTTGTGAGGGTGTTGTTGTCTTGTGTAGGTGTCCCGCTGCACTTCACTTCCACGAGTGTGCTGACAGGTATGCAATTAATTAATCAGATTGTCAGGTATTATGGTGCCTGAAATCAGCCATAATTATGTCTTCAAAAAAATCGCTTTTATCTAACTTGAAATGGCTTTCCAGAATTCATAAGATAATACGGAGTCTGTCTGACTTGGCAAATTGAATTATATATTTCAACATCTTCCAGATGAGTGCAATCCATTGACTTGTAAAATTATTCAAAATCGAAAATGCATCGCAATACTATTATTCTGTGTGTATAGAAAGTGGTTAGGGCTTCAAATAGTTCTGCTTTGATTTCCATTCCTTTTAAGTAACCATGAAAGACGCATCGATCACTTTCCTGCCGGAATACTTCCTTGTGCGTACGACGCTCAAAGAAAAACAAGGATAAAATAAATATCAAGGCGGGGTATGAGGGCAGAACTTGATCTTGGTTATAAATAAACTGTGTTCATCTACCTCCCCCCCTTCCGCGCCAACAAACATTATGGAAGAGGAAAAATCGAGAGAACGATATAAAGGAGGACGAAAAACAAAATGACGCCAACACCTTACTTTCTCGTTGTACTCCGGCCTTTCACTCATCAAAGCGAAGAAGTTGGTGGTGCCCATGCTGAAGCCCACGTAGTGCAAATCCTCCTTGCCCGTGACCTGCAGGATGTAATCGATGCTGGCGGGCAGGTCGTAATAAGCCATCTCGTCCCAGCTGCAGGAAGTGGAGACTTGCGTGAGGATCCAACTGCTGCTTAAGCGAGTCAGGTGTCAAAGGACGTGGACAGGAGGGAAAGGTGCTTGTCTAGATCTTATACTACTACTACTATACTAGCCCCTACTACTACGACCACCACCAAAGAGAAAAATAAGTAGAAAAAAAGATGAAGAAAGATATAGATTAGAAGAAAAGAATAACATTAATTCTTCAACCGTACAGAACATTTACTCTTCACTTAATTTCCACCATGCCCTCCCTCCCTCCCTCCTTCTATTATCATACCTGAAGCTCCAGAATTCTATTTGGTCGGGCGAGAGTTCCGTGTGGTTGTGGGAATAAGTGTTGCCTCGAGAGTTGCCGAGCCAGACATCGTAACCCGCGTCGGCAAGCAAGAAAACTGGAGAGATAGGAAGGAGTCGAGGGAATGTTAGCTGTGTTCACCTTTGATTTGGTCATGGGGCGAGGATGACTGTCTCAGCACCAAAAGACAGCACTAATAAATCTGATCTACTTTGAGGGAAAATTTATCAATTTATTTTCACTCATTGATAGCAAAACGTAGGATGATGTAATAAGGCCACGACTTCACCTCAGTACTTACCCATTGCAAACTTATGGAAATGGAAACGAGCGCTGCGACAGACAAACAATGTATACGGAGGTAAAAAATTGATTACCGTCCTGTGCACCGAGATAACGCAGTGCCATTACTGTTAATTGATTGATAATTGATGATAATGTATGTGACAATTGCGGTGATTGCCTTCGACTGTCACTAAGATAACCACACCATGTATTCATATTATACCCACCGAGGGCCTCGTCTGCGGTGTTTAGAACCCAGTCCGCGGAGGAGCCTAGTATGCCGTGCTGCATGAGGACAGGCGGGCGGCTCCCTGTAGGGCCTGAAATGCCGTGAGGTATGCGGTGCAGCTCCAGCACGTAACCGTCATCGGTGGTCACTTGGTGTATCTCAGCCGGGTATCCCATTTCTATCGCGATCTCGGTCTGCGGGGAGAAGGGATGATGGGAAGTAGCAGACGAACTGGAATCAAGGTTTTTAAAGCTATATAACTCCTAGCAAAACCTCTTTCGTTGCGCCACTGACTGCATGCATAGCTGTGGCCGAGTTTTGATGGTAACGAGTGTGCTCCTTCTTGGGATTCATGGCTAGCCTTAACTCCGATTCATATATGTTACAGTGTTAGGAGCTGATCAATTGTTGTGCTGTTGTCATGTACATGCATAGGAATGGAACGCAGCCTTAGAAGTTAAGATTAAAAACCTACGAAGACTTGTCCATTTGTCCAAACACTACAAATCATTCACAGTGAGGAGTACACCCATATCATTTGTTTAAAGGCGGGGAAGAGGCAAGTCACTAACCGTGGTGAGATTGTAGGACCAGTGTATATTCCGGGAGAGGTGTGGGAGGTGTTGTAGAGGGGATGAGGACACAGACATCACCACCATGACAGCCGCCACGGCTGTCAGTCCAACCTTCATTGTAGCTACCTGCATCAAGAAAATTATAATAAGACTAAGAAATTATCTCTCTCTCTCTCTCTCTCTCTCTCTCTCTCTCTCTCTCTATATATATATATATATATATATATATATATATATATATATATATATATATATATATATATATATATATATACATACATATATATATATATATATATATATATATATATATATATATATATATATATATATATATATATACATACATATATATATATATATATATATATATATATATATATATATATATATATATATATACACATATATATATATATATATATATATATATATATATATATATGCATATATATATATATATATATATATATATATATATATATATGTATATATATATATATATATATATATATATATATATATATATATATATATATATGTATATATATATATATATATATATATATATATATATATATATATATATATATATATATACACATATATATATATATGCATATATATATATATATATATATATATATATATATATATATATATATATGTATATATATATATATATATATATATATATATATATGTATATATATATATATATATATATATATATATATATATATATATATATATATATATATATATATATATATATACATGGAAAATAATTATGTAATTCAAGATAGATAATATGATATATAAGAAAATATTTACCACATTCACTACGTAGAAGAGTTCAACCAAATTAATATATTTACTTTATTTTTGTTGTTGTAGTTGTTTTCGCGATCGGTTTTGCTGGTTAGCTGTTTCGGGGACGTGCAACCCTCCTTGACACACACCTGGGAGTAGGGAGAGGCGTAGTGACCCAGCATATATGGAGATTGTTGTTATGTATTTGAAGAGGGCGTGGTGTGGGGGTGGGATATACCATATGTTAGTTT
>JAXIVD010001319.1:85000-90973 GCA_036785275.1 Cancer borealis | reverse complement strand
ATATATATATATATATATATATATATATATATATACTATATAGTATATGTATATATATATATATATATATATATATATATATATATATATATATATATATATATATATATATATATATATATATATATATATATATATATATATATATATATATATATGTATATATATATATATATATATATATATATATATATATATATATATATATATATATGTATATATATATATATATATATATATATATATATATATATATATATATATATATATATATATATATTCTAATGATAAGCAATAACTTTATTTTTGTATCCTGCGAGGCAATGCGTGGTGTGAAAGGAAGGAGGTTATGTATTGTGACCAAACAAGGTATTACATGAGGTGACAGTCAAGGATCGAAGTGTGGCCACCAAGCAACACAGATGTAGCAGGTACGGTGGGAAGGGGAGCGGAAGGGGGAGCAAGTGGGAGGGAGGAGAAGGGAGGAAGTCATAAATTCACACCTCCCAGTGCGCATTCCGAGGGGTGGATAGGTGAGACTAGCAGCGTGAATCTCGCTTTTCAGATTGACGTAAAACAAGAAATCTGGATTTACCACGGCTGACGGCAGCCTCAGAAGTTGCTTATATTTCAGGCACCGTCTGGCTGCTGTCCTGAGGCGTGGCGGAAAGTGGCGGCGTTGAAATGAGGTAAAATGTCTCCACTAATGTATTTCTCCGGAAATCTTGAAAGATGTAAGAGGTCGAGTTTTCAATGTGAGGTGACGAGCGGCAAGGCTGCTGGACACTCAGGGTGGCGAGTGTCCACACAGGGCTTCCGCACCAAGCCGCCGTTACACTCTCACGGAAGTGTTCTAAAGGTGAGGGAGTGTCAAGTGAGGCAGGGTTGGTACCGTACACGTACGGGAAAAGCAAGACCAATCTGCGTAATCTTACAGGTTCGAGGACGATCGAGCCATTAATATACCTGAGGATCAAGCAGAAATATTTTCATTACCTGTGTGGCTGCATAGAAACATCAGCATCACGTACGTGGTGACGGACGGAAAAAAAAAATTCATATATACGACGGAATAAGCAAAACCATGTGACAGGAAGCGGGGACGACAGAGACTCGTCCTGTCACGAGAGGTGTATGGGGTGGCAGGGTTACTGAGCTACTTCTGGTGTTGCATCGCCAACTTCAGCAGGAGTAGGAGGGCGGACGAGGAAGGGATTTTGTAAGGTCTCCTGAGCAGGTGGTGTGGAGGCGGCAGGCTTCCTCGGGTGTCTCGACCTAGTTGTGTATTGTTCCACACAACCTCTTGTGACAACCTCACCGTCACCAACACCTCCTTCACCTTGGAGTGGCCCTTCATCGACCATACCAACACACACACATACATACAAACACACACACACACACACACACACACACACACACACACACACACACACACACACACACACACACACACACACACACACACACAAACAACACAACTATAGACACATACATATTATATACAAACACACACAACTATACACACATGCATCCACATACACACGACACACTCGCGCGCGCGCGCACACACACACACACACACACACACACACACACACACACACACACACACACACACACACACACACACACACACATACACAAACAAACACACACATACTACATTATATATATATATATATATATATATATATATATATATATACATATATATATATATATATATATATATATATATATATATATATATATATATATATGTATATATATATATATATATATATATATATATATATATATATACTATATATATATATATATATATATATATATATATATATATATATATATATATATATATATATATATATATATATATATATATACAAACAAGGTCGACTATAATTTTGAATGTTCATTGCTCCGTTGTTTAGAGCGTAAGTTTTTTTTTTTCCCCACATTCCACAGCCTATTATCTTTCCTTTCTCCTCTGCCACAGTCCCACCGTCAACTTCCCTCCCCCTCCCTCCCTCTTCAGGGACGGAGGGGGATGCACACAGCTAACATCGATCCCTGGCCACGCCGCGGCTCCTTGCACCACACTGCTGCTGCTGCTGCTGCTGCTGCCGTCAGTGTTTCTACCGCTACTGCTGTCACCATTGCTATCGCAGCCGCATCTGTCGACAGTGTTGCTGCTGCATCTCTGCTTCTACTCTACTACAGCTGCTGCTACTGTCGCCACAACATACTAGCTCTGTTTCCCCAGCTGATGCACAAACCCAAGGATAATTACAATTATACAGTCTTGCAGTGAGGGGAAGGCGACGATGCCTGGCAAGGAAAGGCTGGGGAAGGAAGATGATCCACCTGCCTAGCGAGTACGCTGCGACAGCGGGCCGGCGGTGTGTTGACAGCCACGCCCACTCGCTGCCTCGCTCGCAAGCATGTTTGGAAGGCCGCCGGCTGGTTAGCTATGCACAGCGGGTGTGTAGCACATGTGTTGCACTTGGTGGCGCCGGGGACGGGACTGCGACTGGAGCTGAATGAGCTTATATAGGAAGAACACTTGTGTACATCAAGTAGGTGACGGAGCTACGGTGAAAAAAGCTGCATGAGGCAGCGGTAGGGAGGAGGGTGCACATGGCTGCAGTGATGGGGAGGAAGGTGCACGTGGCAGCAGTGGTGGGGAAGAAGGTGCACATAGCAGCAGTGGTGGGAAGAGGGTACACGGTATAGTGGTGGGGAGGAGGGTGCAAGAGGCGCTGTACAGAGTTGTACTAAAACAATGACTTTACAATCACGTCACTTCCGGAAGGACAAAGAATAAAGTGATGAGGCAATGGTGAACTCCTCCCCCTCTCCTTTACACACACATAGCTGAGAGGAGATGAGAGAGAGAGAGAGAGAGAGAGAGAGAGAGAGAGAGAGAGAGAGAGAGAGAGAGAGAGAGAGAGAGAGAGAGAGAGAGAGAGAGAGAGAGAGAGAGAGAGAGAGAGAGAGAGAGAGAGAGAGAGAGAGAGAGAAAAAAAAAAAAAACCAATGAATGCAGAAATGTGAGATGATCCTCCTAAACACTGCATATTATGATAACATCAGCAAATTGCCTTCTATCTGGCAAGACACCATCACCCACCCTTTCCCTGGTACCATCAAGCACCGCCGTAAAAGTATTCCATGCATACATTATCAGTAACTCGCTTCCCGCTCAGCAGGGGAGGCAGTAACCTGAATCTGCAAGGCGGTAGGTGATCATTGCAAACTAGTAAGGTGATAGTGATCAACAGGAAGCTCGGCTAACATGCTGGGTATAAGGTTGGTATAAATAACAAAAAACATGCTGACGTTACAATAATATCAAGGTTATAGTCATAAAAAAAAGTTTACGTAATGTCAAGTGACAATTAATTATTACACCACCAGATCTGGGGATTATGACAACTTGGTCGCACGCCGAGGCTGCGTCACTCCGGCCACATGTTGGGTGTACAACATAACAAGGAGCCACACACCACACACCGCCCACGACAGGCTACAACGGAATGTACATATACAACACTAAGGAATTCCTCAACCTAACAATGAGACAGCGGTAGCTCTCATCGACAACTGGATGTCCTCACAACTGAGCTCTGATCTAACTGTCTATCAACGCTTATCAACAACACACTCGCGGTTACTCATCATCCGGAAGAAAACAACACAGCAGGCAACACTGAGCACCTCTATACATGTATGCCACAACCTCCCACTTAAGAAATCATTACCATCACAAAAAAGACCACACACCCGAAGAAAGCATTATGGCGCTCACACATCAGATAACAGAGAATAAAACGTTGAAGATACACGCCCAAACCACGTCATGTGTAAGGCAGGTGTGTGGGTTAACCAGGCGCGTTGAATACATCTCTGGGTCACCATGAAATGTCTCGCTTCAACCACGTGAGGATCTAAGGAGGTGCCGAGGCTGGGAAGTGAGGGGTTGGAGCTGGGCTTTAAAAAATTCACTCAGCTGTGACTATTACTGAGCAAACTTACATGCAAAGCGCTGACACAGGGTAACAAAGGGAAGAAAAATACTATACTTTTCGCCAAGTATCTCTTTTAAACGCACAAAAAACGATTGGTGTGTGTTCGTTTTCTCTAGATAATTTAAACTGCTCTTGATCCGTTCAGTTCAGTTCTGTTCAGTTCAGTTACTAACTCTTCAAATATTGCCAATCTAATTGGTATCGGTAAAAAAAAAAAATAGTTTCCAGGTATTAAGAAAAAAATTTCACTGCAGTACATCAATTCCAAATGAAAATAGTTAGGTTGCTATTAAATAATATATAAAATCTTCATAATTATTCACTTATAACCTCTGACATTGTATCAATTTCAACTACATGTTTACTACGGCTGCATTTAGATACTACATACTTTTTTGTATTATATGGAGCACGATACAGAACTAATAAATACTTTTACGGTAAGAACTTCCCATCAATATAAACATCTGTTCAATATGAACAATATAAACATCTGTTCAATATGAACAATATAAACATCTGCTCGATAATTAATGAACACAACAGACACATACACAAACTGCTTCTATGTAAGTAAAGGCGAAATTATGAAATTATCATTAGTATCAATATTAAGTTACTTTCTCTTTATCATTATTAAGCGAATGATCGACAGGAGTCACACTTCATTTTCAAAGGTCATTATGAGCCACGACAGATTGTCCGACACACACCACCCAGCCAGCCAGCCAGCGTGGTAAAGACCAAACCTGGTGTTCTCGGCGACCGAGCTGTGGCCGCCGCATGGAGTGGTGCATCGATGACGGCAGCACGCCCCAGGAATAAGCTCAACCTCCTGACCAGGTTGCGGGGAACCTGCCGCACCTTGCACCACAGCCTGCAGCCGCCGGGCCCTCGCCGGCTTCACCCGCATCGCTAGACATTGCTTCAACTATTCCCGCACTCCCAAAATCGAGAAAGGAGCCGTGTGGGCCGTGTAAAGAAAGACCAGGTGTGTGTGGGGCAGGTGTATGTGGCAGCCACGACATCCAGCAGGTGGATATGTGGGGCAGGTGTATGTGACGGTCACTATAATCAGCAGGTATGTGTTTGGCGACGATGGTGATGGTGATGGTGATGGTGATGGTGATGGCGATGGCAATGACTTCCCAACATCACACACACCACACACCTACCCAGGACTCACTAACGCCAGTGTGCACCTTTCACGCAATACTCCCAAGGTAAATAGTTCTTCTCTACATTCTTCAAGTAAGGAAAACTCGCAATAAAACTCCTGCATTTCGTCGTCGACAATGGAGTGAATGCAATGGTAAAAGGTGTTAAGAGGTGCCTCTCAGTATTGGTTTAGTGTGATGTATGAGCCTATTGACACCATGAAAAGGGATGCATTACGCTAGGTTTCATCTCTTATTTGAAGGTGTTACTCTCTCCCTCAAAGGTGCACTTGTATTACTTAAAAGGAACCCAAAGCAACCATGGACTTAAGATGTTGACGACTATGAGTACAACGACGATAATAATGATAATCATAATAACAATAATAACAACAATAATAATAATAATAACAATAATAACAATAATAATAACAGCAAAGGATGTGTTTTTGCTATAAGTTTAAATTCAGGCAATCTAACACGTGTTCTGAGTGCCATAACAACTCCAAAAGAGAAAGAGAAAGAGAGAGAGAGAGAGAGAGAGAGAGAGAGAGAGAGAGAGAGAAAAAAAAAAAAGAGATAGTTTAAGTTCAGGAAGGTGCCTTTATTTGGTTTGTGACACCACTCAACACTTAGTACTGAGGCCTCACGAGGTTGTCTAAAGCCCATCAAATTAAAGGTGGTTGTTGTTGGTGGTGGTGGTGGTGAGGAATAAGGAAGTGAGGTCAACACCCAAATTTACTGCAGGAGACCTAACAAGTGCACCGCGTCAAACTTACTAC
>JAXIVD010001319.1:75000-77500 GCA_036785275.1 Cancer borealis | reverse complement strand
TCTTATATTCCCGCCACGTGGACGAGGAGGAGGAGGAGGAGGAGGAGGAGGAGGAGGAGGAGGAGGAGGAGGAGGAGGAGGAGGAGGAGAAGAGGAAGGAGAAGGAGAAGGAGAGTGAAGAAAGGACTGAGAAAATAGGAGGAAGAGGAGGAGGAGGAAGAGAAGGAGGGGGACAGGACGAGGAGGAAGAATAGAATAAGAACATAAGCCTAGAGGGGGTGGGGAATGGGGGAGTCAATGTGTGTGTTGGGGGGGAGGGGGAGGGGAGGGCTTGACCTTGGCGGCTTATTACATCCCAGCAGCAAGGTCAAACGAGGCACTAGGTCCGTGGAGGCAGGTCAGGTCACGCTACGCAGGTCACGCCAAGGTTAGAGGACGACCTACCTTCCTCCCCCCACCCCCTTCCCTCACCTCCTTTCCGTCACGCCCATCTCAAGGTTGTGATTTGTGTTATGGTTGTAGTTGTGTGTTCATTCCTTGTTCTTCTATTATTATTTTCTTCTTACTATTATAACACACACACACACACACACACACACACACACACACACTAACAATAATAACCATCATCATCATCATCATCATTATTATCATGTTACGTTTAATTTTGAGGTAATTTTTTACTTAATCTTTGGGAGGGAGGATTGGAAGGAGGGAGAGAGGGAAGGTGGAAAGAATAAAGGGAAGGAGAGATGGAGCGAGGGAAAGAGAGGAGGAAGAGGAGGAGGAGGAGGAGGGAGGGAATAAATGGGAGTTTCCTGCCACAACTATCTCTCACCACCACCCATTACCACCACCACCACCACCACCACCACCACCACCAGTCCCTTCCTCAACCACACGTTACCTTCATCTGTGGTATTTTTCTGCCGCTGTAATTACTATCGTTATTCCTGTTGTTGTTGATGTTGTTGTTGTTGTTGTTGTTGTTGTTGTTGTTGTTGTTGTTGTTGTTGGTATTGTTGTTGCCGCCGCCGCCCCGATAATCACCGCCCCGCCAAGACATCGAATAAACTGAATGTGCGAAGTTTTTTTTTTTTTTATATAAATCTCACCCATTCTTCGTAACGAGGCTGAAAGGAACATCCGCTGCCTTTGTTCTGTGTGTGTGTGTGTGTGTGTGTGTGTGTGTGTGTGTGTGTGTGTGTGTGTATGTGTGTGTGTGTATGTGTGTGTGTGTGTGTGTGTGTGTGTGTGTGTGTGTGTGTGTGTGTGTGTGTGTGTATGTGTGTGTGTGTGTGTGTGTGTGTGTGTGTGATTCACCTTCCGTCTGTTGCCTGCCCGCCCGCCCGCCAGCCCGCCCACCCGCCCACCTTCCTTTACTAGTTAATAATTCCAACTCGCCTTCCACCTGATCCCTGAACCTCACTTTGGTCACGCTCACACCACGCTGGCCGCCCTTACCCCCCTTCCCCTTCCCCCCTCCCCTCCACCTCCTCTCACCTGGCTAACCCGGAGTAAACTTATGCACCTCCTCAAATGACGTATACGTATGTGGAGGGAGGAGAGAGAGAGAGAGAGAGAAAGAGAGATGGGGAGAGATGAGGGAGGGTATCGCGAGAGAAATGAGTGAGGGAGATCAGGAATAAGGGAAGGAGAGCAGAGAAGGAGAGCAGGAAAGGGAGGGAGGAAGGAAGGGAGTGAAAGATGATGTTGTTTCTCCTTATCTAACAGTACGGTTGTTCTCTGAAGGAGGAGGAGGAGGAGGAGGAGGAGGAGGAGGAGGAGGAGGAGGAGGAGGAGGAGGAGGAGGAGGAGGAAGGAAGGAAGGACAAGGCCAAGGAAGGAGAGGAAGTGAGGAACGGTAGATGCTAAAGGAGAAATTCATACATAAAAAAAAATAAACGAAATTAAACGAAACTGAACTAAAAACGGCACCGATGTAGGTTAGTATATAATGTAAGAAGCTGGTTGTCTGTCTGTCTGTCTGTCTCTGTCTGTCTGTCTGTATGTCTGTCCTACACGCCTCACCTTTCGTATAAATGCCTTACCGCCCTTCCATTTTTAACAGACGGACGGAAGGAGGCACGCTAGAAGTTCATAATGATAATAATAAGACGGATAAAATGAGAGAGAGAGAGAGAGAGAGAGAGAGAGAGAGAGAGAGAGAGAGAGAGAGAGAGAGAGAGAGAGAGAGAGAGAGAGAGAGACTAGAGGTAATCTGATACTCTTACTAACTGGTGTTCGCATCTCGTTATGAAACCCTTCTCGAATACTCTTCATGTTTCCTTCCTTCCCCTTATCTCGCCTCCCCTTACTACTACTATTACTATTACTATTACTACTACCACTACTACTACTATTACTACTATTGCTACTACTTCACATGCAACACCAGTTAACACTCTACTAAACTTTCAACCTGCAACACCTCCCACTCCCTCTCATCCCACCCATAGCCTAGAAGGAAGGAAGGAAGAAAGGAAGGAAGGAAGGAAGGAAGGAAGGAAGGAAGGAAGGAAGGAAGGAAGGAAGGAATATATTAGTGATGAAAAGACGT
>JAXIVD010001319.1:2500-72500 GCA_036785275.1 Cancer borealis | reverse complement strand
TTCAGTACTAAGTTCAAAGCACACACGCACACACACGCACGCACACACACACGCACACGCACACACACACACGCACACACACACACACACACAGGTAAGTAGTAGCAGCGCCGCTCACAGGTGGTCTTCACACTTTGCGTCGTGCTGGGAACACAAACAAAACTCTAAACTCGCAACTTTTTTCTCCTTCACTTTCAAACGTCATTATCTATGTGTGTGTGTGTGTGTGTGTGTGTGTGTGTGTGTGTGTGTGTGTGTGTGTGTGTGTGTGTGTGTGTGTGTGTGTGTACGGCGCCTGCTCAGTAGTACCGCCTCCTCGATGTTTCCTTTGTATTCCTGCTTCGTGTTGGTGTACATGACGGTGACCGAGAATTACAGATGTGCTCCTATTCCACGTCCTTTGTGTTGGAACATTACGACCATGAGGATTACGAATGTGCTGCTGACACACACACACACACACACACACACACACACACACACACACACACACACAGGCGCCTAGCTGACTGTAGGCAATATACACCCTTCGTCCATCCCCCCCACGGTTCGTTGGATAACAGGACGCCGCCCCTCCCCCCCCCTAACACCACACACACAACACACACACACACACACACACACACACACACACACACACACACACACACACACACACACATGCTGTCCTACACTCTAGCCAATTTTTCTCCTCCTCCCCCTCCTTCCACACCTTTACACGTGACACTTACCTGGATGGACTAATTACAAACACATCGATTTCCTTTTTTTCTCTCTTTTTTTTTACTCTTTCTCTCTCCTTCACGGCTGCCTCGGGTGTTGTCTTGTGTATGTCAACAATGGAGAGAGAAACCTCGGGGATCTTGACCCTCCTCCTCCTCCTCCCCCCCCCCCCACCAACCCTTCGTGTTCCCCTTTCTCTCCCCTTCTGTTTCTCCTTCCACGCAGGCGACATATACTACAGGAATGGGTGAGACTACTGCACCGTCGGCCATCTGGTGGCACCCCGGTGAAGCTCGTTATCATAAAGGGTTGGAAGGTAAAGGTAAACATTTTCTTGAGTCTCCTTTCAAATAGTTTTTTTTTTCCCGCCTTAAATGAATAAATATAATGAATAAATAAATAGAATACCTTAGTGGTTCATCCGAAAACATTACAATAACCGTAAACATAACTTTTTCCAACACCACCTTTCGGAATGAACACACACACACACACACACACACACACACACACACACACACACACACACACACACACACACTACTATACTATCGTTCATCCCTTTACTGTAGTCACGCTAAACTGAGACATCCAGCGGAGTGATACATCAGCACGCCTGACACACGTTCACAGTGCTGGGCTGCCTTCACGGAAACCATTGCACTTGCAGCCAAGGTAAAGGGGAGATACATTTGAATAAGAATGGTAACAAGACAAGGAAGAAGAAGACTTGGAGGAGGAATGGAAGGAAGAGGAGGAGGTACAGGATAAGAGGAAGAACATGAGGAGAATGAGGGAGAAATAAAAGGAAGAGGAGGAGGAGCTGGAGGAGGAAAAGGAGGAGGAGAAGGAGGAGGAGGAGGAGGAGGAGGAGGAGGAGGAGGAGGAGGAGGAGGAGGAGGAGGAGGAGGAGGAGGAGGAGGAGGTGGAGGAGGAGACCTGTGTTATCCGGGTGACGAAGGTCAGGGGCGACGCTCAATACTGCCTCCTTCCCTCCCTTCCCTTCCCTCCGTCCCTCTCTGCTTCAGTTTCTGCTGCATCTGGTCCTCCTCTCCCCTTCACCCTTTCTCTCACTTCTGCTGAGTCTTCTATCTACTCCCGAACCCTCCACTTTTGTGAGTCTCTCCTCTTTCTTGTGTAGCTGGGAAGACAGGCAGCCCTCCCATTTCTCACTGGTACAGTCGTGCTTGTGTTAACAGGCCTTCCCTCCCTCACTCCCAGTTGTACCTCTTTTAAAAGGCTCCCCTCTCTTACTCTCCCTCCTTGTTTTACCTCTGTTGAAAGGCTTGCTATCCCCCTTATTTCCCCTTTTTTTTTTCTCTCTCTCTCTCTTTCTCTTTTTTTTTTTTTCTCTCTCTCTCTCTCTCTCTCTCTCTCTCTCTCTCTCTCTCTCTCTCTCTCTCTCTCTCTCTCTCTCTCTCTCTCTCTCTCTCTCTCTCTCTCTCTCTCTCTCTCTCTCTCTCTCTCTCTCTCTCTCTCTCTCTCTCTCTCTCTCTCTCTCTCTCTCTCTCCCCTCTTTCCTAATACACGCCTTACTTCCTCTGCTGAAAAGTACCATCAATCTCTCCTTGCTATACCTGTGTTGAAAGGCCTGCGCTCTCCCCTTCCACCCACCCCCCTCCCCCTGCCATCTTGATGCACGACTTGCTGCCTATGCTGAAAAGTACCATCACTCCCCTCCTGCTGAATCTGTGTTGATAGGAAACCCTTGCTGTCTGCTGTGCCCAGGTTGTTACACTTTCGAGTTATATGTTATTAGCGGAGCCAGATCATCAATCCTGCAAGACGGTTGTAATACGTACGCCGTGGTAGTGACGTAACACCAATGCGGAAGTCTCTCTCTCTCTCTCTCTTTCTCTCTCTCTGTCTTCCTATCCCCCCCACCCACCTTACCACCGCAAGAAGCCTCACCCGCACCCCTGTAATCCAGCTGACGAAGGGATCCTCACCACCACCACCACCACCAGCAGCAGGAGTAGAAAGACCGCCTCTACAGGTATTCCAGGAAGTGAATAAAGGTTAAGTTTGATGTGAGGTTCAATAATGAAGAAAAAGAGAGAGAAAAAAAAAGGAGAAGGGTGGTGTGAGGTTAGGCTTGACATTTGCCTGCCCTTCCTGAGGTGTGTGTGTGTGTGTGTGTGTGTGTGTGTGTGTCCTGAGGTTCTGGCAGGTGGTCTTGTTGGGAGGAGGAGGAGGAGGAGGAGGAGGAGGAGGAGGAGGAGGAGGAGGAGGAGGAGGAGGAGGAGGAGGAGGAGGAGGAGGAGGAGGAGAAGGAGAAGGAGGAGGAGGAGGAGAGGAAGAGGAAGAGGAAGAGGAAGAGGAGGAAGAGGAAGAGGAGGAAGAGGAAGAGGAAGAGGAGGAGGAGGAGGAGGGTGGTGAAGGAAGAGGCGTATAAGTGAGACCGTGTTGAGGATTAGCGTGTCCCTCGTCACGAATACACTGCCATTGACGTTCTGGTTGGAAGTAATGAAACGGTGGTGGTGGTGGTGGTGGTGGTGGTGGTGACAGTAGCAGTACAGCAGCAGCCTCACCAGTAATAACATAAGTAGGATGAGCAGTGGCACAATCTGCTTCACCACGCACCGCCCAGCCATCGACCTACTAATATATCACGACCACATAGGAAGGAAGGTAGGTAGGTACGCCTAAGCCTATGAGTAAATTAACCGGATATCGGATTTTCCAAGCCTCTATGATGTTGACCGGATAATAAACCAGCTTTACGACCACACTGTGAACGGACGGACGCCCTTCAAGCCACCCACCCACCAACCATCCCTCTGTCTCATCATTGTATCAGATTATCATTGTATCATTGTATCAGACGACAGGGATTAATACGGATGAAATAAAAGTTTCCTACAAGATCCGCTTCCCATTCAATATGAGTTCCATGCATTGTCACATACTATTGCGTGCACATTGGGGTAATATTACGCTCATTGATTCCATACAGTGACATACACCTTGCAATCATCTCAACACAGCACGTCACGCCAACCAGCCTCAACCTGTCACACCAAACACCACACACCACACACCATCAAGTGACGTAACAACACACCACTCACTCACACTCTTTACGACAGCGTCACACGATGTCTTATCCTCACTCTCATCCACTGCATCCAAACACATAGACTCGCCTTTCCACACAGCGAGTTTGGTGTTTTTTCTTTACGATGCAAGACTCTTTAACGGCCAAGCCAAGAGAACATTGTCATCAGTACTTTTTAGCTGCGGCTACTCAACGTTTATCTTTTTTATCAGTGAGTGTTTGGCAGAGACTTGTCCAGGTGGCGCCAAAGCCTGACTCTGACCCAGCACGTTCCTGGTGGTAGGGTGGCGGGAGGCATGGGCGTCGCAGCCAAACGGACGCCTGGGAAATGTACTACTTACTACTCTACTACTCTTGAAGGGGTTTGTGGCTGCTGGTACCATGTCTCCATTCACCATTATCGTTTTTTTTTGGGTGGGGGAGAGGAGAGAGGAGGTATGCTTTTTCTTACATTTCTGGCCGTATGGTTTGACACGGAGCCAAGTCAGGACCGAGATGTACTACGTAAGGATCTCCGGCCCACCGCCACCCTAACTCTGCTGCGCCGGAGTCTTGTTCACGTTACTCCTACAGACAAGCCTTACGTTCAAGTGTGAGTTTAAACAAGCCGTGGATGATCCTGTGTTGTGGTGTGGGCAGAACAGATGTAATACCAGCCTCATCACCACACAGGATGCCACCACACAGGGCCTACCATGTACACATACATGTCCGTACACATACATGCACAGGGTTAGGTCACTCGTCTCATCATGTTCTCCATCTCACGTAATTTGGGTAATCTTGTTTTCTCATCTGTAAAGTTGCATTCCTTGCTTTTAAATCTTGTTATTACGAAAACAATTCTAGTGAACAAGATATCCTTTCACTCTCATGCTCTTCATTACCCAACGTTTGCTTCACATTCTGTCTTTCTTCCGGAAATCACTTGCTGAGATCTTCATTTCTTTATTAACGTTTAAATAAAGTTGGTAGTTTTTTTCTCTCTCTCTCTGAATACTGATTTATTTTCTATATGCAAACACTTATAAAGACAAATAAATGATGTATATATTTTCATTCGTCAAAAATATGTAGTAAAAATATGCATTCTTTAGCCTGTCTTTGTTTTTACGAAGAGAGGACAGAGAAAAAAATTGAGACCGCCACCAACAGGCAAGAACATAGAACCAGTTATGCATCATAATGTATGCATGTGTTTGGCGGGGGTTGTATAAGTGTCACACTCATTTCACACACACACACACAAACACACACACACACACACACACACACACACACACACACACACACACACACACACAAACACACACACACACACACACACACACACACACACACACACTATGATCCGTAACTAGTTTGCTGTTCGCTGGCTTAGTGGTAATAATATAAGCCTGTCACTCGCAGACCAAGGTTCGAGCCCTGCTCTGGGTGCTAATCTTTCACTGATTATCGAGCAATTATTGTTCCACTTGAGCACGAGGACGGGGAGTGTAGTGTGTGGAAGGTTCCAAGTATACCCATAGATCGGCCTATATAAGTTCTAAGCTCTCTCTCTAAAGAGAGAGAGAGAGAGAGAGAGAGAGAGAGAGAGAGAGAGAGAGAGAGAGAGAGAGAGAGAGAGAGAGAGAGAGAGAGAGAGAGAGAGAGAGAGAGAGAGAGAGAGAGAGAGAGAGAGAGAAACACACAAACACTAATGATGAACACATTTGTTAAATGCATTTGGTAAGTGTAGCTTCCTAAGTGCAGCTTGTGTGTCTGCAGTATTTAGTTACCGCCATTGGTGTCAAGGTGTCAGCTGTTTGTAATGCAATAAGGTCAAGTTATTCACCCATTATGTACAACGACGTGATGATGTGTGGGTGTGTTGATCCTTCCACAATGAAACACCTGCTCTGCTCTCACACACACGGCACACTCAGGCTCACAAACCTGATTCCAAGCAAACTCACACACATTCCGTGACAAATCATACTTCAAACAGCTTCTCATCTCTTATAAATGTAAACCCAGTCACGTTGGTTCAATACAGTGTGTGGTGAGGGTGGATGGCGGGGACTCGGTATAGGTATTTGCGGTAACTGCTGAGGTATATAAGGGTCTATATCCGGATGTCTATCTATAAACACACATCAAATAGTGAGTCACCAAACGTATATATAGTTACAAAGCCGGTCACCAGTTCCAGGACTATGAATGAAGGATGGGGGAGCTTAGCTATATCCCGAGTCCACCAGAGTAACACGACAGACAGGGCTTTCTGCACACACACTTCAAGTTGTTACATTGCCACACCTGTTCACTTTCCTTTCCGCTGCATGGTGAGTAATGTTACGGAGGCCATCCATTCATGTTACACACTAGAGTACAGTACCCTTTACAACACCCAGGTACAGGAGAGCACTACGAATATGCAAGGATGAGGCGTTTTTCCATCACCAATTAACGCACAACCAGCGGCACCTGACACCATCACCTGCACGGCACCAAGCAAGCACGCGGCAATTTAAGGGCAATTTTGTTTTTTATCAAGGGTACGTGGCGACGACTTTCAATTGCACTTCTCATTTATTTCGAACCTAACACGGATTTCGCCTCCTACGGTGACAAGGTTGAAACACCTCGGCTTGCCCTTCCCTTAGGTATTCCTCAAGATTAGTGTTTTGCTGTGCGTTCTGTGCGTGAAACCTTTTTCTCCGTCACGATGTAAGGAGACACGAGGGATGAACGTTTAAAAATACAGGAAGGAAAGCACTTCTCAATGACGTTTTAAAGAGATATAATATAAAAGTGTACAGCATAGAATTTCAACACCAAGTCAGATCGGGTGCGTTCAAGATGGGGAGAGGATGAGAGGAGATGGAAAGGAACGTGACAGTTATAGGAAAGGTTTAACACAGAGGCTATATAGTAGTACGGCACCTCATACACAAGCACACCTGTAACATGTATTTTGAGTGCAAGTGTGGGCAAGAACGTTAAGTAGCATATCGGTGGGTTGACTAGAGGGCACCCTTGTAATTATTGATAAAAAAAAATTGATGAAAGAGAACGTATGAAACATGAAACTCCAACAGCTGTGTGTGTGTGTGTGTGTGTGTGTGTGTGTGTGTGTGTGTGTGTGTGTGTGTGTGTGTGTGTGTGTGTGTGTGTGTGTGGTAAATAGCAATCATGGTGGCTGCGGGAGTGGAGAAGTAAATTATGACCTTGGAGGGAGAAAGTCGTATGGTGGTGGTGGTGGTGGTGGTGGTGGTGGTGGTGGTGGTGGTAATGATGATCATGATGATAACAAAAAGAAAAGTGAGAGGATAGAGGGAATCCAGCGGTAAAAAAAAAAAAATACTGCTGCAGATACTAATGACATGATAAAGAAAATGGTGTTAAGTGGTGCTGAGTGTTGTTAAATGGTGTTAAGTGGTGTTGACTGGTGCTGAGCTATGTTGAGAGGGTTTGAATTATGTTAAGTGGTGATGAGTGGTGTTAAATAGTGGTATGTGGTGGTGAGTGATGTTGACTAATGCTAGGTGGTGGTGAATAGTGGTGAATTATACTAATTGGTGGTGAGAGGCGTTGAATCACTACTCCTTAAACTTATCTTATCTCCTTCTATAATCATCGACCCTCACTCACCTAACTTGCAAATACTCTCACCTTTTTTTCCCCCAACTCCTCATATCTTCTCTCGCTATCCGTATATACACCTAGAGGTCGGCTGTTCTAAGGGTTACGTTGTGTGGTTGTTGTGGTTCGTGATACTTAGCCTCCTCCTCCTCCTCCTCCTCCTCCTCCGCCTCTTCCTCCTCCCTATACAAAGTTAGACAATGGAAGCTAAGGATGATGGGTAATTAATGGGTGATTTTAAACTTGAAACTACTATATAGGTGACGTTGTAGACGAGTTAACTGGAATCCTTAAAACACCACACCATCAGCATTTCAACCTAAATATACGTTAATTTAATTACTACAAATATTTCACTTTTAGTTTCATTCACCCTTGGTATAATGTATTCTCTGCTGGCAATTTATTTTGATTTCGTCTTGATGGAATATATGGAGGTCATCTATCTTGCTATTTTAAAATGTATGTCTACTACCTCCAGCTGTATACGCGAAAATGAGAAGAAAAAAATCTTCATATTTCATTGGACTACCTCCTCAGTGGTATACGCGAAAATGAGAAGAAAAAAATCTTCATATTTCAATGGAAAGCTACATTTCATTATGTTGCCACCTGACTTATCAAACTTCGTATCCTTATCATTGTTTTTTGCTATCGCTGGTCACGCTCACCTTTTCGTACATCTCTCTCTCTCTCTCCTCAGTCCCCTCTCCTCTCTCTCTCTCTCTCTCTCTCTCTCTCTCTCTCTCTCTCTCTCTCTCTCTCTCTCTCTCTCTCTCTCTCTCTCTCTCTCTCTCTCTCTCTCTCTCTCTCTCTCTCTCTCTCTCTCTCTCTCTCTCTCTCTCTCTCTCTCTCTCTCTCTCTCTCTCTCTCTCTCTCTCTCTCTCTCTCTCTCTCTCTCTCTCTCTCTCTATATATATATATATATATATATATATATATATATATATATATATATATATATAGACACACACACACACACATATATATATATATATATATATATATATATATATATATATATATATATATATATATATATATATATATATATATATATATATATATATATGAATGGTGCGGGTGGCCAAGGTCATGCCACTACCTGATCGACGCACTTTGCTTGTCTTACTGGTGCGGGAAACTTCTCTAATATTTGTAAATATTGTCACAGTAAGGAAACCCTGCCCACATCTTACACCCTCACGCAAAAGGCGACTACATTAATCGGAGAATAGCCACTGTAGGAGTCACTGTATTCATTTCCTCTATTATACGATAAGCTTCGGCTACTGTACAGATGAAGCCTACCTCGGATTTAGCTGCACATAGTGGGGAGGAGCAAATATTTGTAATTTCATAAATAACTATCTTCTTTTACAATCATTCAGTTGTTGGAGGTATTTTGCATCCTCAAGTCGCCTGTGAGGTTTCTCTTGGTATATTCTTAGAAGCTTTGCTACAATTTATGGAAAGATCTTATGTCCACCGATGACTTGTGTTAAAAATGCGCGAAGCTTATCAAAGGCGTAACCCTGTGCTCCAGGAGCTTTCCAAATGAGAAATATTGAAGCAGTACAAGGTCTCGTAGATTTTCGACAAAGGCCTTGTGAAACTTTTCCTTTTACATCAGTGAAACATCCACAAAAGTCCAAATGCCACTTCCGCGCGAGAAAACTTTTCAACTGTGCAAAGGCAAGGCCCCGGAGAATACAATTCCAGGTTAGGTTTTTTGGGCTAGACACAAGTAATCAACAAGGAGGTGATTATGGTGGTGTGCTGCCGAGTCTGCTGACTATTATAATTACTGCTGCCTCCAAGACAACATTGCATCCACACACTGTGATAGCCACGCCTGCTGCTGCATAGTGAAGTTATATATAGAGTGACCAGCGTGCAGCACAACCCTGTGGGCCAGATACAAAGGCCCACGTCACCCCTGCAAGGTGGCAATATTCACACACAGCACAACCACTACCGTGGAACGTTTTCTTCCACCCATTCAACCAACACAAGCGAACAAGAACGTAGTTTGCCTCAATAGATCTCAATATACGGTACATTGTATGTACCATAAAAAAGGTAACCCAATAATCATTACATTACACACACACACACACACACACACACACACACAGTAGGTGAGGGGGCATCACGGTGAGGTGAAGTTTGCCACGGTCCTCACCCACGCCCACTCGGCCCCTGGGCATGGAGTGGGCAGAGCACCCATTGCTCTAGGTCACACAGCGACTTTGCAGTTATGAGTACAGTTTACCTTGCTCAGGTTTCCCCAGGCAACCATTTATCGACCAGCCAGCAGGCAGCAGATGAACAGCTGGCAGGGTTGAGCGTTACCTTCCTTCTTGGATTGGAAGCAGGACCGGGGATTCATAGCCAGACGCGTTCATCATTTCACCATGAAGGTGTTGATTTGCCTTCATCAAATACTTATGCAACACACACACACAGGTGTAGTCACTGCTTTCACCTCAACGTGCCAGGAGATGAATTACCTGTTGACGGTGAACCTCACACCACCACATACACGACATCACGTCTACACACACACACACACACACACACACACACACACACACACACACACACATACACACACACACACACACACACACACACACACACACACACACAAAAGAAATATTATCGTCAGTCTTTTTGTTTACAAACGTTTCGAAATTATCTGGATCATCATTCTTAGTCTTATCCATAAGACAAGATAATACGTAAGAAAAATACACAAGTCAGTGGTTTCGGTGTGTATTTTTCATTATTTAATGCACCAGAGAAGACAAAAGAAACTGACTCGTCAGACAGCGTTATTTTCATGTAATTATCTTCAACAACGCAATATTTATGGTGGGTGTAAAGTGGAGGCGCCCAGAACTTCGAAATTACTTTGGCGTGTGGTGAAGAATGGAGGGTTTGGGGAGCCGGAGCAGGTAGGGTTTTAGGAAGTGAAGAAAGGGAAAGAATACTTGGAGGAACGCCTACCAATGGACGGGAGGAAGGGAAAAGACGAGGAACAGGAGCGTCTGAACGTTCCTTGGAGGTCCTTGTGCTTACTCCGTGAGGCCGAGGTGGTGATGCTTTCTAATCAATGGACAGGTAAGGAAGTGTGTGCGTGTGTGTGTGTGTGTGTGTGTGTGTGTGTGTGTGTGTGTGTGTGTGTGTGTGTGTGTGTGTGTGTGTGTGTGTGTGTGCGTGTGTGTGTTTAATGTGGGAGGGGCGCCAGTACTTGTAAATTAGAGCAAAGAGAGAGAGAGAGAGAGAGAGAGAGAGAGAGAGAGAGAGAGAGAGAGAGAGAGAGAGAGAGAGAGAGAGAGAGAGAGAGAGAGAGAGAGAGAGAGAGAGAGAGAGAGAGTTATATTTGATGAATGATCGATGTGAATACGTTTTTATTTCTACCAAGGCGCGCTATTACGTGATTATTTGTTAACACACACACACACACACACACACACACACACGTCGACAGTATCCCAGGCCAGCCCATCCCGACCGTCGCCAAGCCCCCTCGACCCCTAGCCTCTGCATGCACCCTGTCAGTCCCCTCCTATACAGGTACAATTTCATGACGGAGCAGCAGCAGCAGCAGCGTCCCCCTAAGGTAGACCCGCACCGCTGCATACCATGATTCTCTTACTGACAAACATAAACACATAAAAAAAAAAAAAAACCGTACAAGGCCGTTGTTGTCCTTACCTAAAAATAGTTTTCCGTTCCAGGCAGAGACACGCGAGGCTGAAACTAAATTTATCCCCACCGTCCAGGCTCCCATCGCTCATCACCCTCACCTCCTCCAGCCCTCTCCCTTTCCCCTCCTTACCGTGCATGGACTCTCACGCACCACCAATCCCCACCCACCCACCCACCACCCATGATGACAACACCCACCACCACCACCCACCCACCACCTCATACCAGTACCGTCTCACTCACCACCAAGCCACACCACCACACAGCCACTCATCATGTTCCTTCAGTAGTAACACACACACACACACACACACACACACAGAAGGGACAACTGGCATGTGATTAACGCTGTTGGATGTGCATAAAACATAACATAACCTTCATACATACACAACACTGCATAACGACACCGCCTACCCATTACACACACACACACACACACACACACACACACACACACACACATACACACTCATCTCTTAAATTACAGCACTTCCACAACTACACTCCCATCACATCCCTTTATAGCAAGATATCATAACGTCTAGTGGTGACCCGTGACTTGAATAGGACTTGAGGGTAATGTAACTTGCCTAGACTGGTCACCCTTGAGACTCATAACTTGACTTTGAGACATAGCTATTGTCTTATCATATATAGAATGTGAGACTTTATAACTTGATGTATTAAAGGAAGATTATATGTGTATGCAGCAACGTATGAATTCAATATCTATAAAAGGGGGGAAAAACAAAACCTTTTCTCGCAATGTATACAAAAAATTCTTGTAACTTCTTGAAAATATGATCGTTATGACCTTTAAGTAGCCATGATGACCCTTGAACTAACACTCACTTCATAAAGCCCAACGAAACACTTCCAATCAAACTCGTTACTTGAAGAATAAGACATTACACTCTTCAAGAAAGTTCCGAGATGATTTTACATTACATTACATACAAGTGCCGAGTGTGTGTGTGTGTGTGTGTGTGTGTGTGTGTGTGTGTGTGTAGAACTTTCTCTGGCTACCTCCTCTCTCCCCCGTGTTAGTAAGTGAACCCAAGACTCGCTACCTGGTAATATTCCTCCTTCCTTCCTTCCTTCCTACCTGCATGGACATAATCTTCACCTTGGCCTGCAATACAACCATATATTAAACCGGCATTGTATATACGACTCCTCGGATATGCCAGTCATTGTTGCCCTGAATACAAAGTAACTAACGCCGTGTAAGTTGCCAGCGTTCCCTTCAGTCTCGTTACTGTCTGTGTGACCTTCCTCGGGGCGATGGAACACTACTCAGCCCTATACTTACTTTTTACTTTATTTTTTTTTATCTTCTATTTCGTCCTCGACCGACTTTCTTACGCAGAGCAGTGTCAAGGTTTGTATGTACGGACGTCGGCGCTTCTTTGTATTCAGGCACACACACACACACACACACACACACACACACACACACACACACAATGGTAACGTCTCGGTCTGTCATTGGGCAGGCTGAGGTTCGCGCCTCGCTCAAGGTGTAAAGCTTTCACTGATGCTCAAGCGGTTACTGTCCTCCTTCAACAAGAATATGGGGTGTGTGATGTGTGAAAGTTCATAATCTTACCCATAGACCGGGCTATAATGAGCTCTAGGCTCTCTCCGGGAGGATAGTGGCTGGCGTACAGGTGTCCAGCGCGTGATCCTCCAGACCGTGGTGAATGACACAATAATTGTTGCCGACACCGCCGCTGTCGCTGGTGTAGCACTAATCTATTCTGCTACCACATTTCTCTTACAAATTATACTTAAGTACTTATCATGACTATCAAATAAATATAAGAAAGTGGTTGACCAACAAAACAACCTACAAAATTACACTTAAGTAGTTAGCATGACTATCTGATGAATATCGTAGAAAAAACTATCTTGCAAGACGCAGCTTACTACGTGTTACCTTGTGAAGAACCTCCTGTCTTTATCAAACACCACGCGCTACGATACTGACATGGCCGACTACTCACTTTTACGTGGTAGTAATAAGACAGTCTTGGTTACTATTTTTATATAGTTTGTAAGGGAAATAAGGAAGGTTTGATCGACGCGTAATGCTACAAGTCTGGTATGCAGCGAGGCGACGAAGGACCAGATTCATCCCAACACAAACAGACACCACCACCATCATAACAAGCGGTACAATTCATATTCCTGTAACCAAATGAAAGCTTTCCGGCAAGGTTACGTCTGAGAGTTAACACGTTACAATGCACGCACGGCCGACCACACACCCAGGATATGAACAAGTCACCCTCCGTGCTTACAAAACATCACAAGGTTATAACACTATCTTCTGGCATGATGAACACGTATGCACAGCGTGACTAAACGAAGCATTTTAAGACAACTTAGGTCCGAGATGAAACAGCAGCAGCAGCAGCGCCCCACACATGAGGTCAAGGCAGTCACGTGTATGTGTATGCAGCGCTTCGTTCTCCGCTGATTATTCCTCCTACATGGAACACCAGATACGGGCGGAGGGAATGAGGGGGAGGAAGGGAAAAGGGGAAGGGGAAGGGGAAGGCGAAGGGGAAGGGGAAAGGGAAGGCGAAGGGGAAGGGGAAGGGGGAGGGGTAGGGATGAAGGTAAATTAGGGATGGGACGGACGGATGAAGGGCAGTAGGGCAGGAGGGGAAGGGAACAAATGAGAAGGGAGAGAATGTTGGGAGACAAATGAACTAAGAGTGAGGATAGGGAAGGGCAGGGATAGTGACATTATGAGAGAAGAAGGAAGGGAAGGAAGAGGAAAGGAGAAAGACATTAGAGGAAGAGGAGATAGCAAAAATGGGGGAAGAGATGGGTACGAGTGGAGAAAGGAGTAGAGGGTGGGAGGGCTGGAGGAGGCGTGTGGGAGGAAGGGAATGGCGGGAACACTTCAATAGAAATTTTAACATGGACTACGGGTACTCGAATGATAATAACGGTCATGTAAAAATACGGAGACTTATTGATTACATGAGACGGGTACGAAAAGGAAAGTGAAGAAAGTGAATAAAGTGAAGAAAAAAAAACCTTCTTTCTTACACACACACACACACACACACACACACACACACACACACACACACACACACACACACACACACAGTTACACTCCCTCGCTCAACCTTTATAATTACGCACGACCACCACCACCACCACCCTCGGCCGGGCCCTCATGACACCCTCCCTGCATGAAACGAGCCCGTCAACACAGATATTTCACCAGGACAATGCCACCACGACGCACGACACCCAGCTGGAGGCGGTGCGCGTGGTGCCTCGGGGCAGGGCGCGATAATACGTGTTGCGGTGAGAACCACTTAGGATATACACCGCACACGTAGTTTATCAATCACCTTTTCTTTCTCTATTTGTAACACACGTTCCTCACGAATGTTCATGGTATAGCTGCAAACAGGGAGGCTTTCTGCACTGTATTCACACTATAAAACAAAGGAGAACAGGTCTGGGAATCCACTGGTCCTGCCACCACAAGGCCACAGCTGGATTTGCTCAACAACTCTGTTCCTCCGCCTATCATGGACTCGTCTGTAATATATCCAATTTTTCACTGAGAAACTGATCCAAAGGAGGTAAGATAATGATGAGAGCTGCGCCTGGGGCTGGAACCCTTGACAGTGTTGAGTGTTCCTCCGTGGTGAGATAAGGCGTCAATCCATGCGCGTGTGTCATGATGGGAGGATGGCGTGTCGGGGATCACCTAACTCTACGGACACATTATTAACCCTTAAGGTTGTTGGTCATGGGATTGTGCCACCACCAGTCCACCACCCATCTTGGTGCTGAGCGGGAGACGGGATTGGTGGGGTGGGGTGGGATGTGTTGACGTGGCGAGGCGGTTTAGTGTTTAGGAATATAATGTGAAGTGATAGAGAGGGTTAAACGCAACACACTCAGATGGCCACATGGAAAGAATGACAATGTGAGATGACAAAGAAAGTGTATAGGACTTTGGTAGATACTGAAGGTGAAAGACTTGGAGCATGCAAAGAACGAATGTAAGAACAGAATAAATTTAAATTCTACTGTCTTGGTCATTCCCTGATGGATAATTCTTAAGAACTTCTTGAATGTAGAGTAATTAGAATTATGTTGTCGCTATTGCTAAAATGATGATAATAATGATGGTGATGATGACGACGATAATGACAATGATAATGATGATAAATAAATACAAATTACTACTACTACTACTACTATCATTATTATTATTTTTTGTTTTTTGTCACCATTATTATTATCATTATCATTAATATATTCATCACTATATTTGTCTTACATTCCCCTTAAAGATGAATAGTTGACACAAGGTATTTATTGTTAGCAGCACGAGGTGGAAGCAGCATGTGTTGGTGAGCCAAAGTTGTTGGGTCTGAAAGAGATACGGAATATCTAGACTGAAAGGATCATTGACGATGTGCTGAGGATTAATGAAACACGCTTCCAAGAAATCCTTCTGGTGAGGACAAGGAAGAACGAGGAGGAGGTGAGGTTATATATACACAAGTATGTGGGAGGCCATGCCATCAGTGATGATCTTCCCACACACAAGATAAGGCACGTCAACCCTGCACACACTCTATGCCTTCCTCCTCCTCCTCCTCCCCCCCTCCTCCCCCTTTCCACGCTACACACACCTGCCTCAATAATCAAAGAGTTGAGATCCCAGTTATAATAAAAACAATAATTATTATATAATTACCTAATGTCAACTGAACCAAGAAAACTGAAACACACAACGAGCCGCCAAAGTGACCATGGCCAGCAAACACAACACAGAAAAGACACAAAATTGGGAAAACAAATCAATTGATAAACTGTGTATCTATTTCTCTATCTCTATCTGTATGAAGTTATCTCACTGTGCTCTATGGGCTGAAACATGGAGTATGGGAGTAGCAGAGAAGATATTGAATGTAATACAGATGAGATGTCTGAGGAATGGTTTTTTTTTCCGTTGGCGCCAGTAGGCTTTTTATAGAAGCAGGATAGACTTGCCTCTTGCCTGTTTTTATTTTTTTTATAGTGACGCCTCGATTGATTACGTTCTCTCTTGAATATGTTGAGAAAGACAAGAGGCTAATCGCTGCTAAAGCCTCAAATGCATATAAACATTGTAAGTCCCATCTGAGGACAGTATGGCAGCAATTTGGATAGTCTTTGGCCACTCGGCGGTAATACCAAAGAATGACAAGTGGCCAGTGGATATCAGGGAATCGAACCCAGGACCCTAGGCTCGCATACCCGAATGCTGGACTAAGTGAGAAATTAGGAGGTGAGAAGGAGAACTGGTTTACTAGAGAGTTGCCTTCTCTGGGATGACCACAACTGAAATCTCCATTTAGTCCTACCCTTGCATTTCCTCCTTCCATGCAATTATCCTCTTATTCTCCTTTCTCACTTTCCTCTCACATACTCTCGGACTGTTCTCCCATTTCATCAGAGATCGTCCTCTTGCACGTGCCTTATCTATCATAATCACATACACTATTAGTCATCTTACAGAAAATAAATTGTAAAGTTGAAAGCACACTCCAACAACAAGGACTTTCTGACAGCGACATTCATCTTTAGGTTCATGATGTGCAGGAAATTCCTCACGAGTATAAGAGGAAAGTCTACGTGTAGTCTTGATCGAGTTTTGACGGATTTGCAGATTTATGAAATTCAAACATGTCGATTTCTACGTGATGGCAGTAGCTGGAGACTAATGTTTCCACACAAGACAATGCAATAGTTACAGATAGCCACATATATATGTCTATTGAGGTTGAAGGTTTGATTCCACAACTACATGTCTCTGCAGCACCAACAATAACAACGATACAATATAATTACCTACATAAAAGTACGAGGGAAAAAATAAAGATGTAATAAAAGAAAATATAACAATTACAAGACTAGAATAACTTGTATGACCAGAGTTAAAAATAATATGTAGGATTAGAGTGACTATGGAGTATTCAAACTGTTACAATTCCTGTATACAAGCTTTACACACACACACACACACACACACACACACACACACACACGCACACACGCACACACTAAACATACACAGAAGAATATGGATTTCCTGTTTACTAAGAAAGACAAAAAAAGAATTGTCGCCCCAACAAAATTACACGTTGAATGACCTGTTATCTAGTCCATTAACCAGGGCATTGTAATCATGTCTCAAGGCAGTCAGTACAAAGGCGTGCAGAGGGAGGGAGGGAGGGAAGGAAGGGAGGGAAAGAAGGAAGGAAGGAAGGAAGGAAGGAAGGAAGGAAGGAAGGAAGGAAGGAAGGAAGGAAGGAAGGAAGGAAGGTGAGGATGTGCAGTGAGGGATGGGGCAGGGACAAGAAAGGAAAAAGGAGGAGGAGGAGGAGGAGGAGGAGAAAGAGCTTTGTGTTATGATGCAAAAAAATAATCCCAGTCGGGGCAATAGACTCACCAGGTGTCTGAGGCTCTTGAGGTGGTAAGGGTTGATGGCGAGGGCGTTCTGGTAGCAGGTCTGAGCCTCGTGAAACTCATTCTTCTTCTCGTGCAACAATCCTTTCTATAGAGAACGGAAAGAGGTGGTGTTTTACTTGTCAAACATTAATGTAATACTGAATATATTGAATAGGTTAATGGTGTTTTATGGGATGTTATGTTGTTTATGGTTTATGTGATATTAAACAGTGACTGGGTTATAATTATGTTTGACCTTCACGTATTCGATTTATTTTATAGTGGACTGTGATTGTGTTAGTATTGCTTATGGTTTCTTGTGTTATTAACGGTGTGACTAGCATAAAATTACCTCAGATACATTTACTGTAGTTTGTATGAAGACCAAAATTATAATGCTACCGAAATATAAGTTAAGATAATCTCTCTTTACATACATTCCTTCCTCTTATAATCCTTGCGACACACCTGCCTTTCACAGCCTCCTCTTCTCTTATTTATCCTTCTATCTCTCTATGTTCCTAAATACTTAAGACTCTTTCTCTTCCTCCATTTTCTCTCCTCCTAGAACATCATAACTATTTACTGCTGGCACATTCACTTTATAAGGTGTATCTCAAAGTCAACCAGCTTTAATTCCTTCCCTCCCATCATTTTAATAGCAAATATCTGCTCTACAAATCCAATTCCCTTCCTAAATCCTCCCTGCTCCTCGTTTACCTTCCATTCAGTTATTTGCATTAATCTCTTCGTCAAAACTCTTCTATATATTTTTTCTGGCACACTAAGCAAACTCATCCTATTATATGTAACTGCAAACTTATTCTTTTATATATTGTTTGTTAATGAATACAGCTGATTGCCAAGAAGAGTACTTTTGTTATTCATACTCATTGCAACAAAATATAAAACATAACACAAAAATATGAATGTTGAGCTTTGAGTTATGATGGAAGATTACATTGAACATATAACAGAGAAGAAAATGTGTATGTATTTACAACCATGTCATGTACAAGTAACATTCCTTCGTTTTAGCGAGTGAGTGTCAAGTACAATTCAAAACCACTTCAACAATGTTTAGTACATGCAACAAGATCAACCACTACATAACACATGATCCAGTAACCAGACATTGGCATTAACTATTACATTTAATATATATGTATGTCTATTCCTGACCAGCTGTCCGTCACTCACCATGAATATGATGTGGTGACTCATGGGGAAGATGGATGAGGCCTCATGCAGACACTGAGCTGCTTCTGCCACCTGATCAGTTCTGAAGTGCATCAAAACATTGCTTCTACAAAATGAAGAATGGTACAGTATTTCCAGTAGCTAACTTAATAGAATTTATGCAAAATAATAATATAATTTAAACAACATTGGTAACGTACTTGATGTAAAGTTGAGCTGTGAGCAGCCATATCTGGATCTGTAGAAGCCATGCTTGGTGGGGTCCTGGCTTGGGTTGGTAGGATGAGAGAGATGAAGCCACTTCTGATAGGGCTTGCTCTACACGGGAGGCTGCCACACTCTCTGCATGGACTGATGCTGTGGGGGGGTGAGGGGGAGAGTCCAGGGTAAGTGGGGGTTTTGGTCCTACTTTGTCAGGGAGGTTACAGTCCAACGGAATGGTAGGAGAGAGAAGCCTAAGGTTGAGTGACACCACCTCGGAGAAGACAAGTCCCATAGAAGAGGAGGGAGCGGTGGTTTCTGATGGGGGCGGGGCTGTGGGGGGGTAAATCAAGGTCAGGGACTCAATCCCAAACTTACCAATCTAGCAGAACTTATCGAACAATCAGAGCCTAGATAACAGTTATTACTTGAGACAAGAGCACGGTACAAGGCATCGTGGACAACAAGTAGCCTAGGTATGTACAATAATACTTTACAGCAATGGTGCAACAGCTATTACAGTAAAGCATATGTGATACACACTCAAAACAGAGAGGTGGTCAGTACGGTGTGAGTACAGCAGACATATTTGGCTCTATGATAGACCCTATAAAGCAGTATGGTGCATATGTACAAAGGGAGAGGTGGTGCTGCAGAAGTGACCACAGGTATAGATCATACCTGTGTCCTTGTCTGACATGTTGAACATGCTGTGTGTGTCATGGCTTGCGTGGTGCTGTGACTGAACATCACTTATGTCAGTCATCAGCTGTTCTTTGTACAGTTTCTGCCACAATGTGAACATTTGGCGGGCAGTGTGCAGAGCCACTTCTCCACCATAGACCACTTCCTCCAGGCTGGCACGCACGTACATCAGGTGAAGATTCTCGGGATATTCTGCCAGAGCTGCCTCCACAAGCTGCCACAGGAAGAGCAATCCCATTGGGGAAGATTATAGATGTCAAGTTATGTGTATGCACATAAAGCTTAAAACATCATCTCATTAATGCTAATGTGCTCTAAATAATAATTGCTCACCTCTAAGGCATGTTCATATTCTTTATTGGTGGAGAGTAAAAGAATGAGGAGATGAAGTGAGTGGAGGTGTTCAGAGCGTAGGAAGAGTGCTTGCTTCACGTGGTGAGTGGCTTCCACCACGTGATAATCCTGAGCATAGTGGAAGGCCAGGAAATACTCCACCAGGTGATCACTGGGATCTAATTGCTGAGCTCTGTAGGATGAAAAGACAGCCACAGTTTAGTAGAATTGGTTATTTCTGCTACTTATATGTGAGATATTAAGTGGCTTAGTATTGTACTTGTTAATAAACATCTTAAGGCAGGAAGGTACTGGAGAATAGGTATGTACCAAAGCTGAGAAATGTGATAATAATAATCCAATGTAATGTAACAGAGTCAGTACATGAGATGCAGTGCTGTTTAAATGCATGCAAACACTATGTAATTACCTTAAGAATGATTCGAGTGCCTTTGTTCTGTGTGACTGTGAATTAGTGTGGCGATGTGTTTGGTAGGCCATGAGGGTGAGCCCAAGGCCATGGTACAGGTGGCAGCGGGCTGATAGGACACTCGTCCTTTCATCTACACATTTGAGTGCCTTATCAACCCACACTAATCCTTCCTCAATCTGAAAAGCAATGATAAACAATGGCATCAGGGTTGAACAATGTTTCAGGTAATCCAAGTGATATTTGTGCTCTGGGTAGGATACAGTGGTTACATTGTATGACCAGTTTCTGAAAAGCACACACACAAAAATAAATAAATAAATAAATAAATAATTAATAAATAAATAGATAAATAAATAAATAAAAAAAAAAAGAGCATATAACTCTGACAGTAACAGATACAAGTAAAGCCATGAAGCTGGAGTTGCTCTGCTCAACTGTCATTAGCTGATCACAGATTAAAAGTGCCTCATCTATTATTTTCTTATATACTGGCACTTATTCAGTATTTGTACTTCCTGTACAGTATAATGCTCGACTCTACTCAATACTAGGGTGACTATGACAAAACTTTAAAACTGTAAAATCAAGGAAAATAATAGCTGTCAAATATATCTACAACATGACTCGGCCACTTAATTTAAAACCAAAGAGGTGACAATATCAAACACTTAGCTGGGTGACCTAGAATGAAAGTATTATATGGTGGTGAAGACTAATATGTGACCACAGTACCGCCACTAATGAGTCAATAAAGGTTACCCAAACACCTATCCATTGTGGACACAACACTATATTATCTTACTGTGTAAAGTATAACTAATTCTCTCATCTCCAACTTTTTCCTTGTATAAAACGATTTGGTTCTTCAATATCACTTAAAGATGAACACAGTCCATCAGCATTCTTTAAGTATTGCTTATTCACTACTTCACCTGCATATCCTTTATTTTACATCACTTTACTTCCTATAATTTATCTCCTTACTAAGAGTATATCAATATGGCTTTCCCTTTAGCATGACATTCACTTATTTCAGCCCCAATAACCTGCCCGTTGTTTACCTTCTCCCTCACTCTCATTACTAAGGCAACACCACGAGCTGATAACAAGTCAATCTCTCTCCCGCCAATAAATCTCTGCTTTATATCCCTTTCCCCTTTCCCCATTCTGGTGCTCCTTTCATTACTGGTCCCCTCCTCCTCCTCCTTTTCCTAGACACAGGGAATCATTCCATGTGGAGGCATAAACCAGCTGGAAGATAAATGTGGTGAAGGAAGGGATCTTGGCCCTTCATTATTATTACCATAATGCTCATTGTTCTATTCATGGCATCTGGCCTTTCTTTCCCTCTCCTCTCCTCCCACCATATGCTTTCACTTTGAGTAGAAGTCTAAGGATGTAACAATCTACCACGCCACTTCAGTCTTAAATCATATCAGTTCTATCATGTGTTTGTTTAGTGTAATAATAATAATAATAATAATAATAATAATAATACATAATAATAATAGTAATAATAATAATAATAATAATAATAATAATAATAATAATAATAATAGTAATAATAGTAATAATAATAAAAAGTCTATCAAAATAGCAGTCATGAACTGAAAATATACAAGAGAGTTAAACAAATATGGATGTCTTCCAGTCACTGGGGCATCAATATTGCAAGAGTGAGGCATTAATAATGGAGCAGAGAGGAGTTGCCAGCTCTGGGGAAAATTCTTTATAAATTTTGATTGGCAAGTCAGTTAGTCCTGAGATGGTGAAATAGTTCAAAGTGTTCAATGGTGCACACCTCAGGGACTATTTGTCACACTTTCATGATGGCCACAATGTCTGCACATGTGGATCTCACTCGCGATCACTTTGTCCATTTTATTCCCTAGCGATGTCATGTTTGAGAGGAGAGAGGGAGGACAAATTATATCATGTATGTGGCACCTCAAAGTGTTTGTACTCCCTCGCCTCCCTCAGCTTGGTGCTTTTCTTACGTTGGCTGATCACAGGAATGGAACACTCAACACGGCTACCACCTCTTCGACTGTGGTTGCGAAAAAGTTTCATTGATTTGAGTTGTTGTATAATGTCCCCTGGTGGGTAGCCGGGCAGAACCTTATGAATGTCTTTTTGAAATGTAAACATATGGAATCAACCCATCCATCTCGTTCTTGTGTTACATCTATCATACTTGATACATGTGTGTGTGTGTTTCATATGTTTAAAGTGTTTTCACCTCGGAATTTTGGGTGTTCTCAGTTTTTTTCTGGGAAACAAGTTACTGCTAATGATGGTGTACTTTACCTTTCCTAGTTGCTGGAAGGCCACCCTGGCAGCCAGCAGGCAGTAGTGAGGCTCACTAGGCAGCAGGCGGTGCACCTCCTGCAGCACCAGCAGGGCCCGGGAGTCCTTGCGACCACATGCAAGTGCCAGTCCAAACTGTTGCCACACATGGCTTTCCTCATGGGAGAATTTCATGGCTCGTTCAAAAACCTAATGTAAGATAAATAAAAACAAGTGAGCAGTTGTTGAAAGGGCAGTACATGAGGAAAGACAATGAATTATTAATAACAATAGTTGAACTCAAAGAGTTATCGTTGAATATTCAATTCTTTCGTAACTAAGTATGGACATATGATGATATAATGTACATGGTGTGAAAATAAAGTTCCTGAAGTGCTTGTACAGTTAATTATCCAGTGTTGAAGATGTAACATGCTGCTAATTGTCATATCCTGCTTGAACAGGTAAAGCAGCAACAGCCATGCATAGGAAGGATGTATTAAAAGGAAACACAGTCATCCCAGAGGAAAAATAGTGACTGATGGTAGAAGTAACACATTGTATTATTTTTGTGCAGTTGAGAGAAAAAGCTACAGTGAGTCACTTCAGATGACAACAAATATTTATAGTTATAGTGAACCATGTAGTGGTTAGTGAGCTTGAATCACAACAAAAATGTCCTGGGTTTGAATCTCAGGTCAGCTGAAAAAAAGTCTCCTTAAACGTTCCCACCCCTGTTCACCTAGCATTAAAAAGCTACAAGAGTAAGCCGAGGGTTTGTGACCTTACAATCCTGGCAGGAGCAGAAGGCTGGAAATCCTATCATCCTGTATGTATACATCCATCCATAGAAATATTAAACAGCCATGGCAACATCACACATCCTTGTCTCACTCCTACTCTCACTCAGCTCTCCATCCATCTTCACACATATAATTGTATTTACCTAGTTGTAGTATACAAGGCCTGAGCTACACTCGTGTGGTTTTGTCTCCGTATCAATATTGTCCAGTTGTTTATTTAGTTGTTGTACATTCCTTTAGCAATTTTTCTTATGTCCCCTCAAATATCTAACCTCTCGTTTACTTCTCAATACTTTTCTATTTGCTTCCTCAACCTAGTTCGTTAATTTGTATAATGTAACTAAGTCTCCTCTTCCTCTTCAAGTGTAGAATTTCTTTTAATCTTTCCAAAATATGTTAGATCTTTCAATTTTGGCACCTTCTAAGTTATTATTCTCTGTATTCTTTATAATTTCAACATGTGTATGCGCGTGCATGTGTGTGTAAGTCAGTAACTTTTCATAAAATACTGACCTCAATGAGGATGCTATATTGTTTTCTTCTGGCCAGAGATATACATAGAAGGTCATACACAGCAGTAGCATTGTCAAAGGCATGAACTCTGGCATTCTTGAATTCTGGAGACTGACTGAGCACTGCTTCCCTCACTGCCATGGCCTCACTGTACAACAACAAAGAAGGAATCAGTGAGAACAGTCTCACTACAAAACATTAAATAACTGTATTAGAAAGTTGAAATCTTAAATAGCTACTTCAAACTCAAACTTAAGCACACAAGTGTTCTACCTTATGAGCAGAAGCAAAATAATCTCCTCATTGATGTTCTTTGGTACAAACAGATTATTCCCAGCATAGTTGAGTGGCTTCCAAGGGCTCTCTCCTGACTTCAGGCTGGAGTTGCTCTTGCTTTTTTCCTCTGAAAAGTATAATAATAGGGAAACGGTTGATATTTTCTGACCAGGGTGAAGGAGAGACCTTGGTTTCTAGTCTTTCTTACATTGTGATGTTAGGCTTGGGCACTTTTGTCCATCCTGTGTGTGATACCCTAACCTATATTGGGTTGATTTGCTTCTTGAAGGAATACACTTCTTTCTAGTTTCCAATATTTCAAAAATTATAATTATAATTACTATTTAACTTTTATGATATGGTATAGACTGTAATGACAAAGTTATGCTAAGTTTGTGGCATAACCTTTTACAAAGCCATGCAACCCTTACCACTTCATCATTCAAGTTTGAGGTAAATGAGTAACAAGTAGATGCCTCTTAGTGTTCATCTTTTGACTATTTGGGTATCTCGGATGGTTAAAGATGGCACCAACACAAACAGAGGGAGGCCAAATTAAGAATATAGCACATACATGAAATCACAAGTGATAGTGCATAATATCTATGTAAGCACAAATAGCAAATGGTAGAGGTGCAGCCTCGGGTGGGCAAAGTTTCAAGAACACGTGGCAAAGGGAACGGTAACACCTCAAACAGGTTTGCTGCCTAATAGCAAAAATGAGCCAGAAGTGGGACAGCCCAAGTTTGTACCTCACATATAACCTAAGACATTGCTTTCTTATCTGAATATGGGATATCAATAATGACAGCACTCTGAGGGTAAATTTACTTGAAACCTCATAGTGCATCCACAGGTTGATAGTTAATTTAATGACCACTGATGCTCAACTCATTAATTTCTTTTTTCTATCAAAGTATGAAACACACTGTTACTGTGATAATAGGGAAGGATGCACATACCCATAGAATTACTCAGGATCAATTACTGGCAAAGAACCTTAAATAAAATAGTTTTAGATATTTGCATTTAACGGCAGCAGACATGAGCCTTGACCTCCACCAATTACCTGTAGGAGCCTGGTAAGCATGCTCAGAGCAGCCCCGCAGCAGCACCTCAGCCAGTTGGCGGGCCAAGGTCAGCCTCAGATGCTGGGTGGCTTTGGATTCCACTGCACATAGCATACTCCTGAAAGTAAAGTTAACATGTAGTTGATGTAATTCCCTCTAACGATTGCTTGATATGACTACTGACTACAGTATCTTTGTTTAGTGGAAAGTGACTCAAACTAGTCCACTGAACGGAGATTAAACTGTATTCTCCATATTTTTTTCCCGATGCATTGCTATAAATCAATGAAAGTAAATGAAAATGAATGTAGTAGAGACAATTTACTGAAAACAAGAAAAGGTGACAGTAGTGGTGGTAATGATGATGATGATGCATAGTACTAAAAAAAAATATATTAAAGAAACAAGAAAAACTAATTAGCAATTCATTATCCAGCTTTACAAATGGCAAAAAGGAAAAACAAAAGAATAAAAAAACCAGTGATCCCTACCTGTATCTGTGTATTGCTTTATCCAGTTGTCCTGCTTTCATGTACAGAATGGGAGCACGTTGCAGGGCAGTCTCCAGAATGACACCGATCTTCTTGTTCTCGACACCATTGGGAGGTAATGGAGAGGTGGATCCTAGGTGGGAGACACTTCACTTAATGCCTCATAATCATATACAGTACCTATTCATACATCATTCCTTAGCCATGGAGGTCCTGTCAGCAAGCACGTAATACCACAACAGTCAGAGGTAAGTCATATTGGAAAAGGTCTCCATGTGACTTGCAGGCTGGACTCACACAAGGCCACTGGTCACCCTGCACACACTAACACATGGTTTATGCAGGTGTGCCAGTACTCACTTTTATCAACAACAACATATAAAGAAGGCAATAACAGCACCAAAACTTTGATCATGATGCGACACTTAGACACTCGGAGCTGACGATGTAAATTCAGTATGTATTATCAAGAATTCTGAAAAAATTATACATTATTGCAAAACATATGGTTATATTCACCTGTAGTGTTAGTAGCAGGAAGGGACTGGAGTGAGTGAGTTGAGGGTGTGGAGGTCAGTTTGTCTTGTTCCTGCAGGTACAGCAGAGTCAGGTCACCGGCCAACTCAAAACATCGGATCATCTTCTCACTCTTTTCAGCTCTCTGATATTTACTATTGTTGGGCAGAGGAACACGTTCTGAGCACAGGCCTGGAGGCAACAATAACCACAATGTTATTATCTACTTTTTATTGTTCAATTCAAACTTTATTTCACTTATTGAAAGCATGCAACATGTTCTTGCTAGCATCATCTTCAATGTTCATCGAATTATAATACTCAATTGGACAATAACAAATGCATTATATGCTTTTAGTTTTACCAATAAAAATATCATGCTTATTTGAGGGCTAAGCCTTCAGGAAACAAATGGATTTACAATGTAGTATTATTGTATTCTTTGAAGAAAATGCATATGGCAACATTTAGTATTATAAAATTTATGTTAATTTTTACTTTTATTGAGATAAGTTTAAGTGTACTTATAAGTATCATGCAATATGAGGCTTGAATGGCTGATTCCAACTCATAAAACTTAAAGTAAATCAATGTGAAGCTTAGCTAGTGAAGTGATGTTTACTCAAGTAACAATTCAGGTTCCCGCAAAAGGTTCTGACATAATTAATTTATCTGATTCATTAAGTTTGAAATAATCATTACACAAAATTTAAGAGGCCAAAACTAAGTATAAAATGTCCAATGTAACTGAATATAAGTATAAACATGCAGAGTGCAAAATATTGAAATAAAACAATCATGCAGTGTTACGGTGCTTCATTAAAACTAGTGCAGTCTCAAACAAAGTAACAAGAGTGCTGCGTTCCTTTCAAGCTCATACGTAAGTGTTTTAAATTGGCTGCATTTCAATGTCCAGTCTAATTAAGGTGCCAGCATAACATATACAATTTACACAATTACAGTTGCAATAACAGTCATATCCGAAGTTAGAATAAAAAAATCACTTTAATACATTGGTGACTTTTTGTTTCTTTTTATACATGGTGCACTGTGAAGCACAACAATCAACAGCTTCAGCATTACTCGTGGGATCGATGCACTTGACAGGCAGTAATAGGGCCAGAAAATATAACTGTAGTGAGAAAAACAAGAGAAAGTGAAGAAAATGTGAATAGCACTTTAAGGCAGATATCTCTGGACAAACCTCAGAACTGTAAGACCATAAGCACGAATTTAGAATCAAGAGTTACATGCAAATATTTTCAGCCACTAAATAATCTTGTAGCAACAAAAATAACAGAACTATCGAAAGATTTCCATAAAACGCATAAAAAATTTCAAATAAATTTTGGATCATAGGACAAAAAATTATAATGGCAGCCTCTTGGTCAACTTTACATGAAAAAACGGAGATTTAATTTGTCATTTAATTAATGTTAACTGCATGTTAGTCTTCACTGAAATATTGAAAATGAGATGCCTGAAATAAATACAATTTTTTAAACCATTACTTTCAATGGCACAACATTAAAAGGTGTCACAGCGAAGGAGTTTACTGAGTGATGAAAAGAACCACAACCTAAGATGCATATAGTCTGATGCTGCAGGAAGCTTGTTGATATAATCTGTTTGCAAGAATATTGTCTCAGCATTCAGAATATTTGAAGAAATTTTCTCATATGGTTTTTTGGGCTTTTGCATTACATGCATGCAAGTATTACCATCTTTAGCTCCACTGGTTCCTACAGCACACACTATAGGTAACATGTATTCCATTAGTCTGACAACCTATCATATGGCACCTTAAGTATACCAAGTTAACACTCACGACACAGGATACAAATACCACCCACACCCTTCCTGCATGTAGCAAAGGTTCAAACACTATTCATCAACGTCTGGCCATTGTCTTAATTGCTCTTCATCACTTTGGTCTTGCCTACATTGTCTTCATCCTTAAGCTTCCATATCTATCTCTACTTTCTGAACTTCAAAACAAATATTTCATCCATATATAACAGCTTCCAAGGTAATCCGGTTACAAGTTTCTTGGTAATGCCTTAAGTACAGCAAAAAAAGTGAAGGACTTGGCACTAATGTTATTTAGTGTACACAAATTTACAGCAAAACAACTTTTTTTAAAATTATGTAATGAACTCGTTAGGTTGAAAGGAATACATGGGAAATTTCAGTTACTTTCTGATATTTTAAAAATTAAGTTATATCATCTGTACACCAGGCCATGCTTACTTTAAATAAAGGGGTTATTAATGATCGTGATATAATCTAATGATCATCATTTTCAAAATGTAATGATAGTATCAATATATCTAGCTTAAATCCCCCTTAATGGTATTGGAGGTAACCAAGACAAGGCCTACCTACAGAAAACTTGGTGTTACATTTACTGAAGTATTGACACAGCTTGCACACACAAGATGTGTCATGTAGTCGCGTACAGAAGCCTGTCCTCACGTGTGTCTTGTTTGATGGTGTGATGAGTAACCTGCTGCTGCAGTTCTTGTCACTAATTTATTGTAATTGTACCAATACACTGCTGGATCAAGTTTGGACTTTCATGTCTGGACCATTACATTGTCTATTATTGCAATGCTTGCAAGGAACATTTGCTCAGTTTTCACTATGTTGTTTCAGTCGTAAGATAAGAGGAAGGTTGAATTTGAGTTTAAGGATTTGTATCCACGTGATTTCCCTTTTTCCACCTGTGATGGTTTTGGTTGTCAGAAATTAATTTCAATCTTGATATACACATTAGGATATATTACATGCATTGAAATAAATTATAGCCAATGATTATGGCAACTATATATTAGTAACTTCTAGGTAGAAGAAAAAAAATGTATCCAACATTTTTTCAACAAATATGTGATTAGTTGACGTACAAATAAGTTGTTTTATAGTTCTTCCATTCCATCTGAAGATTAGTGCAAATTTATATTTAATGCAATAGCAAAGAAACAAGCAATTGTGGATTGTTACAGGTCCAGTGCCTGTAGGCTGTAACACACTCATCCATATCAATGTTGGAAAAAAAGACAGTAATAAATGAAAAGAAAACTTGCATGTACTGATTCAGGATCAGTATTGGGTAGTTAGTATTTCTGTGGTAGTTTTTTCAGTGACATTTATTTCTGTCGTTTTTCTAGACATTTTTTCAGTTCACCCCTTCCCACACACATACATGAATGTATACATACATCCATGCAGGCTTGTATGTATGCATGTTGGCAGATAGGTATGCATGCATGCATACACACATGCATAGATGCACACATGCACACACGCACAGACGAACACACCCACACACACTAACACCTTTCCTAGATAAAGATATAATAATAAGAATTATAACTACAATGATCAGACCAAAACTGGAATATTCAGAAGTAATATGGTCTCCGCACAAGAAAAAGCATGTGTTGAAATTTGAAAGAATACAGAGAATTGCAACTAAGATGGTGCCAGATTTGGAAGACCTAACATATGAGGAAAGATTAAAAGAAATGCATTTAACAATACTTAAAGAAAGAAGAGAACTTAATCACAATATATAAATTGATGAACAACCTGGAGGAAACAGATATAGAAAAGACCTAATATTGAGAAGAAAAGGAGAAGCTAGAAATTTGAGGGGACAAGAAAAATTTCCAAAAAGGAATTTGTTTGAACGCAAAAAAGTACAGTTTTTCCCAAAGAAGTATAGATACTTGGATTGGACTAAAGGAAGAGGTGATAATGGCAAAAAATGTACATTAATTGAAGGAAAAACTTGACATATATAGATACGGAGACAGTACAACATGAGTGTAGCTCAGGCCCTGTATACTACAACTAGGTAAAACTAAGTAAATACATCACATACACACACACACACAGACACAGACATAGGCACACACTACAATCATGAATACACAACTCCTGTAGACATAATCATGCTATGATTGATTAACAGAACACTTATTCACTACACAGTTATCTCTATCAGAGTTCTTTACAACAATCTGAAACACTTCCATGCTCTAACCCCACAGGTTCATCAGCAGTACTATCCATGCACACCAAGCCTTCCCTCACAGGTTTCAAAATATTCAACTTTATAATATGAAATATGCAGGGGTGATTTCACGTTTTCCTAATATTAACAATATGTAAGACAATGCTGTTGTGCATATTTGGAAATTGAAATGTATACTTATGCTTCAAAAAGGCAGTATAAGAATTCATGCTTGTCTCATCTACTGAGGGCAAAATATAGTGGTCCCTTAATATTTGCAACTTGTTTAAATACCAATTTGAGTATTTACAGACTGAAAAACCTTTGATTTCTGTAGTGCAAAAGATGAAAATATGAAACAATGTTTCCCTTACACTATATTCTTCTGTTAGCCTTATCTGACTCTTTACCACTCTTCCTCTTATAAACTTGTTGCAAATCACAAATCTTTCCATTATTCTATATTCTCCCAGTTAAATTTCCTTTGCCCTCGTTATGATGTATACAAACATCATTAAAAATATAACTCGGCGTTAGATTTAAAGGATTTCAGAATTAACGAATGCTATCTCCTACCAAACAAGTGGACAGGACCATTAAAAAAGTTCACTGCTTGAAAAATGTGTCCGCTAGGAGACAAAGCGAGCAGTGGCGGTGGAGAGAGTTTACCGCCAAATTAAACCTGTAGCATCAATCACTGTTTACCTCCAGACCTTGCCAAACAGTCCAGTTGTGTTTGTCCTTATTACTTCCACCAATAAAATTGAGCAAGAGGTTATTTTTCACTTTGATTTTTATTTAGTAATACGTTCTACAGAAGGGTTACTATTTATCCCTACCCTGGCCTTGTCTCCTTCCCCTCTATCCATGACACCCACTTGTGATGACAAATGGCTATGGTAGAATGTTTCCCCCACAAGTATAAAGTTAATTTATAGTGTGACATTGAACAGTTATAACATTTCCTTAAGCAACAAAGCATTATAACAGGAAATGGCATTTTTTAGGGGGCAGTATTTCAGCAAATAATAAGGGCCCACTTTATATCATTAAAGGCTTCATGACATATTTGACTTTGTATAGTTGTACCCTTTCATACATGCTCCCTCTGAATCATAACAAATGTTAGTACAGTATATGCAAGTACATTTTCAACACAGTCCCTCGTGCTATATCAGTTCTCAACAACCCCGATGGCTGGTGTTGGTGTGCAAGTAACAGACACTGAAGCAATGGGAGTCTAAGAGTGAGTTTTCTATCAAGCACATGTTCTCTTATTTGTCACACAAACTATTAAAACATAATTAAAGGAGAACAGCCCTGATTGTTAGCTAATGTATGTTCATTTCCACCAAAGCAATACTTGCTGTTTCTGGGATGAAGCGCTGAGCATAGTCCTGAAGAAATCACATCATATGAAGAAGGAGGAGTTATAACATCAATAACTTGTCTCAAACTTTCTTACACATACACAAATTCATCTCATATCATGGTATACACAAAACACAAGCTCTAAGAAATACTCAATATTATAAAAGACAACTTTCATGACACAATTTGTAATTTTGTTAAAACTTATATGTAATCCCTCAAGCTTACATTATTAAACACCAAAGATATAAGAGGTCCAACTCTAAATACTGCCCATCCATTAAAATAAAAGAGAAAAAATTAAGACAAAATACATACAACAAATTATTAACATAGATATGTTAATTTATATTATATGTAACCATAACATATAAAATGCACATTTAAATTAGACATTATCAACAATAACGAGGAAGTAGCTATGTCATTATCTGTGAATGGAGAATTATGAAAAGTAAATAAATGATGAAATACTATCTCACCCTTGATGGCATAGGACTCGGCAACAATCCTGAGTGAACGTGTGGGTAGGCTCTTCTCCGTGAGCTGGTCAAGGCCAGCAGCTAAGAGGCGACCCAGAGCCCCTTCATAGTCCCCCATGGCATACTCCAGCTTGGAGAGCAGCAGTAGTGCATCCAGAGACACCTCCAGCTACAGAAACACAACAGTTCTCGTTACAAAAATAGGATCATAAGTGTCTCCTTCAGATGAATTAATGTCCATTGACATTAAAGTGGCACCAACTTTAATAGTGATAAGGAAGTGAAACAGAGACAATTATCATTATGTCTTATTACTGAAAAAAATTATTTAAATGTATATTTTAAGTGTTATTAAGTAAAAGAATTATGCGTGGTATGCACCAAACCTGGTCCCCTGCACATTATTAATCAGAATCAATTAGAATGATTGAAAAATATGTATGAATTTAGAGGTTCACAAATTTAACCTATGTATTAGAACAAACTAATCAAATGTACATGACGCTCTGAAAGTAGAATTTTAATATCCTGTTTATAGGAACTCTAGAGAGAGTTTCAAGAACAAAGTGTGACAAGCTGTCAATGGCAGCCACTAATTCCAACTGCCAGTACATACTCTCTTAAGAGCCAATACTAACCTAAGCCTGACAAGCTCAGTACAGTAGACGTTTCATTAGAATATGATGATGCTAGTCATGAACTGCAATTCATTGTAAAAAGTAAAGATCTTGAGGGAAAATATAATTATGATTACAATTTCCTGTTTTCCTTCCGGATCACTCCTGAGTATGAATCTTAACACTCATGTTCGAGGAGTACTCGTTTTTGTTCACAATGCCCATAAATGAGCCAGCCTTTACCTGTGATCCTTCAGTAAATTAGACCAATACACTTGGCAGGAAAGTGTGAATGATCTGAAATAGTGTTGACATGGCTAGCTTGGTGTGTGGTTCCACCTCATATTGTCTAACCTCTGATCTTATTGTATTCCCACAAAAATGCTAAATTGCCACAAAGTATGCTGGGTTTGGAAGTTTCCCATCCGGGCATTGCATTACACCAAATAAATTTACATTCAAACTGAATGTACATTAGAGGAGTGTCTTTTCTACCAGAAAGATTTTTTGTATACTTCTCCAATGACGAGGCTTTATAATATTGTAATTTAATATGGAACAATAAAAAAGTCAAAAGAGGAAAGGTTGAAAAGAGATAACAGATGTTAAGGAGATTATACCTATAATTGAAGGATGAGATCACTTTGCTGTTATAAGGATATTATATAACAATATAATACATGCTGAGCTGCTTTGCTCTAATTAAATGGGAGGACAAAGTATTTCAGTATTATAGAAAGATGAAGGGAGGGAGAGTTAAAGGACTGGAGTGCATGAATGAATTACATGGACAACAGCAAGACAAGACTGTTCCGTTACATGAAAACGTTGATGGATCAGTTTTCTGATCATCCATCCTTCCATCTCGGCTAATTCTGTCCAAACATTCCTCATTGTTCCACATATAATGAAATACAGACCTAACATATACCAGTTTACTGACCTTTGCTGGTCAACTGAAATACTAAATACCTTAATTATGTAATTAGATGCTTCTTTCATTACTAGAGACATGATAGCTGATACAAAAAAAAAACAATTAAAGTCTAGCAGTACTACACTGTAGTCTTATTTTATAAACAGTAGACAGAGTTGTGCTTGCTCATGCAAATGCATAAGAAAAATGAACAAAAACAAACAATTATTTTTTCTAAATCTTAAAAATACATGAACACTGCAAACTACTTCAGCTACCTACTTAAATCATAATCAGTATTACTGCATCAAGTATTTTCAAGGAACACAAGACGATTGAATGAAATTGCTTTAAAACAATTCTTAGAGAATATTTCCAATTGAGAAAAAAAACTATACTAGTGTTCATTACATTAAAGTTTCAAGCAGCATACCAGTAGATATAGTCAGTACATACATGTTAAACAGGAAGCAGGAAGGCCAGGAAAGAGAAATGTAAGGCAAAAAAAAAAGTTCATTTTTTAAGTAAAATTCAGTCCTCACAATCTACTTATGGCACTTTGACTCACTTGTCATAATATCTTAAAAAACAGAAAAATTAGTTATTACATACATGTACTTTTTATATATTATCAATACAATGCACAAATAAAATAATTAAAAATTAATATGTGATGTGCTAAATACAAGGCAGTGTAATAAAGAATAACAAATTCTTGGGTCCCAACTTGAAAGCACTGTGCCTAGGTAAGGGGCTTCAAGAACCAGGCACCGTGTTCAGCCTTAAACTTTAATCATTCCTTTCACCAAACCCCACCACTCACCCTTCCTTAACATTAGATGGTTTAATTGGTAGAAGGGAAAAAGTTTAGGGCTAAATTAATAAATGGGTTGGTGTTTCTTTGAACATTGTGATTACGATGAATACACAGGAAATTCAACACCAAGTGAAAGGGTGTTTGAGCGTCTCTCCATGTGCCAAGTGTTGCTGCCGAGTCTCATGTCTCACAACTTTGCTGTGTCTTTCACCAGAAGTCATAATGGGTGACATTCTAAGCAGTGTAAAGCCTCATGAAACTATAATGCACAGGTGGTAGTTTTCACTGATTATCCATATATATATATATATATATATATATATATATATATATATATATATATATATATATATATATATATATATATATATATATATATATATATATATAATTTCTGTGCATATGTGCATGTGATGTTTTTGGATATTATAGTTTGTAAACTTTCCAATGTAATAAATATTTATAAACATGAACAAAAATATTCTCAGAAATTTTAATTGGTTAAAATGTCTGTGATTACTGCATTTATTTAATAAACAGTAACTATCAACTTGGTGAATAGGGATGTACCAATACCAAAATTGTGCAGTTTATGTCAAACCCCAACAAAGGAGCATAGATGTGGGAAAGCCAATAATTATACTACACTGAAATTAATGAATTAATAAATAAATGAATAAATATGAAAGTCAACAAATTGAGTATGGAACTCTGTTGCATTTCTTAATTTCCATTACTGAATACATGAACAATGAATGAATGACATTGACAGCACACACTCATCTTAAGATGGAAACAAAAAAAATATTCATATATATATATATATATATATATATATATATATATATATATATATATATATATATATATATATATATATATATATATATATATATGAATAGGTAGAAAGACAATGCAGTTTACGTGAACCATGATTCATCCTACTATGAAATTAAACAAAAGGTAAGGCACTTGGACATCAAAGGTTTGCAGAAATGTTCCAGGGATGCAATACAGACCGAGAAAAAATAAATAAATTATGTATGTATTAGCGGAGCACTGTTTAACGCGGGTTGAATTGAGGAGGTTGTTTGTGAAGGATGAAGTGAAACAAAATCACTGAAAGTGGTGGTAATATAGAATATAAGGCTGATAATGTTGATATTAATCCTTTGGTACATACATCCCTATTAATTATACAACTAAAATATCCAAACACTAGTGTCTTATGCCAACATCAAACTTTGCTCCATCACAATAAGAATATGTGTTCAACTATAGCTAAAGCACCTTACTTTCCCCAAATGTAGCGAAAAATGTGACGCCATTATTTTTCTGAATAATACTGAATCATGAGTCGGAGGAAATCCATTTTTCCTTACCTCTCCCTGTGGGAGAAAAGCATTGAAAATGATATATGTTCAAAGATAGCTACAAAAATATTTCATAAACACAAAATTATATCACCAGACCATTTATCATGTATTCAAACCCATTCAAACTTGAAACTATAAAATGGGTAATGTAGTACCATTAGATATATCTCTGTGAAAGGTTGCAAAAAAATACATTTTCCTTAATTAGCAGGAAGTGGAAATTCACCCACAAAATTAAGACAATTCCTTACTTATACCAGAACATCAAAGCAATGGCAGTATCAACTTTTCTGACAACAATGATAAGAACCTACAACTCATATTACATACTCATCTCCTCTACGGGCCTTGGGGCTAAATTAGCCCCAAGGTCCCATAGGAGAAGAGAAGTACACCCTGACCAAACACTGGGCGTCAGGTCAGTCACACAAATGGGGCTGAGGGCGGGGTTTGTATCCACAAGAGAGTCCAAAGGTTTACCACTGCCACTTCATATCTAACTCATGCCCTCTCCCTAAATGCCTTCTTCATTCACAGGAGCTGCCTTGAGTAGATCAATTGGCCTCTTGCAGCCTCCTTATTTTGTTATGTTCCTCCTAACACCTTTCCTACATCAATGATCCTAGACTTTACTTTAAGTAAAACAATAGTCTTTCGTTACATTTAGCAAGTTCAGAATTCAAAACTGCACAATATGGGTATAATTTGTTCAAAGCTCTCACTGCATGAATATCTAATTTCATTTCTACAACCAAATTCTTAACTGAGACCAGCAAAAATAACAACAATACTTTTTTTCTACAATTTGCATCAAACGCTGCTTTTAATTTAGTGCCTTTTAAACTGTGGAAGCAGAATCCTGCTGAATAAATTAGAAAAATCTGAAATTCATGTCTATTATAAACAGTTTTAAGTGTTCCCTTTTGTCTAAGGTGGTATAGAAATAATGTTCTTGAGGGAGTTTATCTGTTCTGCACAAATATTAGTAACAGCCTCAAGGAGTGTTATGTCATTCCTTTATACAACATGAAAGTAATTATCTCAAAGGATTAAAGTGATCTGTGCGGTGACACCAAGAGCCTTCCTCCTCACCTTTTTAGCTGGCTCTCCAATACATAGTAACAGGAACTTCCGGGCATCAGCAAGTCCAGTCTTAGCTTTGGGAATGTTAGCTTCTGTTGGAGGATGTTCTTCAAGGTAGGACTCAAGCTTTCCCTCTCCAATAAGGAAGTTGGCAAGTGTTTCTGTAAAAAAAATTTTATCTAGATTATTAACTCAAACCACCATTGAATAAAATATATTTATGATAACAAGTGGCAGAAACTGTATTACAACAGCAATGGTGATAAAAACTGATTAGAACAAAATTCAGCTGTATTTTTTTACATCATAGTCAAACTAAAAATAGGTTTCCAACATTTATTTCACACAGGTGACACAAAGGGTGTTGGAAGCCCATCCTCTGTATTCTCTCCTATGAAAAGACAGGGCACAAAAGGGTGTGGGGAGTAGTTAGCGTGCTAACCACTATACCATCGAGCTGCATATATATGTATGTGTATACATGAATATATATATATATATATATATATATATATATATATATATATATATATATATATATATATATATATATAATATATATATATATATATATATATATATATACATATATATATATATATATATATATATATATATATATATATATATATATATATATATACATATATATATATATATATATATATATATATATATATATATATATTGTTTATGTCTTGAACCTGTGGCCCCAGCAGGTTTGATGGAGGCGTTGGATGGTCAGCCTCCAACCGTTAGTAGCGCAGGTTAGATTTTTTTTAAAATGATGCCTCGTTCTTGTTGAGAGGCTCATGCTGCCAGCAGAAGCTCCTTGATGCATTTCACGTTGCAGTCTCAGTCGATGATAGTAACACATCTCTGAAGGTTTCAGGCGGTGCTCGTCATCATGTCCCGCGTTCGAGCCCATTTCGTTACATTATTGAGGTCAGCTTGCAGATCTTGAGGGTCCTGGTGGTCGGTGATTACCTTGCTGATTCTTCTATCAGCAGCAAATGATGATAACCTTGAATTCTTCACATCCTTGTTGATATCGCCCAGCATAATTAGAAACAACAATGGCCCCAGCACAAACCATTGAGGAACACCACCTAAGACACTTGAGTGTTGTGACTTTGCTCCATCAACAGCTATCGCTTGTGTCCTGACTCTTAGAAAGCTGTGAATCCACACCCCTATTTTTCCCTGAAAAAGTTATTTTTTTAGGTAAATTTTTACATTTTCACCAGAATGGTGGCTACGAAAGAAAATGGCGTCTGCATCTCGCACAACACCTTGCTTTTAGTCATAGAAAACACTTCTAAATTATCATAACATAACTAAACCTAACCAAACCTAAGTAAACCTAATGTAACCTTAAAAAAAATTCTTATTTTTTTCTGTAATTCGGCTGCATAACTGTTTGAGGTGATCTGAACACGTATCTGAGGTTGAATTTGCAATGCATTGTAAAAGTAAGATATCGAATGGGTCATCTTACGAATCTTTATCATGTCGAGCACCGTCTGAAACCTTCACGTTAGCTTGGTTAGAAAAAACAAAAATAATGCAGTTGGACAGTAAACCAAACAGCAACAACATGGAGGGGCTCGGACGGCGCACTTACTACTATAAAGGGGAGGGGCAAGATTATCATGGACATGTTATGGTTACAATTAATGCACGCAACAAATGACACTCAAATTAACAATCAAATAGAAGAAAGCAAAAGCAATAAAGGAAATATTTACTTCAGTTATAAAACCTTGATGAGTGGCGTTAACAGAGTACATTAATATTCATCATAGCTTATGGATAATCCTGACTCAGCAAGACAAGACTCAGAATGAAGCCTAAAGTTTGGTACCACTTATTCCGTTAGTGAATGAAGTACAATTTGCACGTAACTTACCAAAGCCTGCCTGGTTCCTTGACTTGAGGTGCTCTGCTAGCTCTATCACTTTCTTCCAGTTGGACTCTTCCCTGCTTCGTTCTATTTCAGTTTCCAAACGTTGCCCACGAGTCACCTTTCCGGACATCGCGACAGACACACTGACACACACACAGACACACTGACAGACTCACGGGCTGACACCGAGGCTGATACTGACAGTCTGACACTTCTTCTTGTCGCTTATGTCGCTTCTAAGTTGGTCCTCCTTCTACTCTTGCTCATTTTCCTCTTTTTTCTTCTTCTTCTTTCACTTTGACACACTTATTATAATATTTTTATACATTTCACTTGTAGTATATGCCTGCCAAATATATCAACAAAACAAACATTTTATTTATATTCTGAAAATTTATTTATTTGTAACTCATTCTGTCGGTTTGTAGTAATTTAGTTGCCTGACCAAAATTAAGCAAGTTCCTCTCATTCACAATCGGCTGATATACTCTATTAAAAAATCGAAGGCGGACGATGCCCAGCCTTTCCTGCCCCTCCACCCTGATTTATAATATTTGTCTATAATTATTTCAGTAAATTTAATTATATGATATAAAATAAATTACTTAAATTATATTTCTTCTTCCTTCATTCTCATTAGCCTTCCCCCACTTCTCTCTCTCTCTTGAGACCAGAGGTCAGGCCTTATAATCCTCCATCTTTTTGGTGACCGGGCGCTGTACCATGGCCCGTTTAGCTACCTGTCGCTCAGTTTATTTCAAGGATCTTAAGATCCTTGGTTTATTTACAACTTATTTTTCCATCACTCATTATTGCCTTTCATATCGCATTATACTGATATTTTTTGGCACTTATTGTTAGCAAATTTATTCACGATGACATTTTAGTCTCCTTTTTGAAGTATAAGACTTCATACAAGGAAATATTAAGGAAACAATGAAGTGATATCAGGTGTAATTTTTCACGACACTCAGCCTGTCACTGTCAACCAATCATCTAGCACGGTGTGGTGATGGCCAGCCTCTTACCCCAGTAGGAGGGGCATCCCCCGCCTTCGATTTTGATTTATTGATTGATACATTTATTGTCGATTTAAGAATATATACAACAAAGGAGAAGGATGGAACTTGCCACCCATCCCCTGGACAGAGATGTAAGGATAGGGTTACAAATATAATACAATAAGTACACAGGATAGAAAAATGTTGCACCTATTATTACACAGGAATTTCCCTGAAAGTAACAGGAACCCCATGCCTAATGTAAGTAGCCATCCCCCGACTACTGCCATCACCACAACTGAAGGTGTGGGAGGCATAACCCCGCAGCTCTGGCACTTGTGGCCCTACCTCCGTCCAGTATGATGGTGTTGCTCCCGGGCCTGTAGGTTAGCCTCATCCTGTGCCAATCGAGCCACCTGCTCCATCATAGACTGCAGGACTGTTAACATATGGTCCTGAACCGGGGCCGGGATGGGAGTCTGGACTGTGGCCGGGCTGGGAGTCTGGACCGGGGCCGGGCTGGGAGTCCGGACCGGGGCCAGGCTGGGAGTCCGGACCAGGGCCGGGCTGGTAGTCTGGAGTCTGGACCATGGGGGAACTGGAGCACCACTTCTTCTTGCTGGTGACCTTCGTCCAACCACCAGCGGAATCCTCCTCACCGTCTGACGCGAGCGACTTGTCCTTTGCGGCAGAAGAAACAGAGGCCATCCCCGTGGCCCCCTTGGGCTGGTGTGTCGCTTTCTTTACCGGCTTGCTGTGGACATCCTTCCTCGGGGAGAGTGCAACAGCTCCCACACACTGTCCTGCAGCATTGTTCTCTGGCTGACATGGGGTGGCCACATCCTGCAGGCACACAGCACTATCCACTTGGTTGCACACAACATCAGAGGCCAGACACAGGGTGGGGGCCACTGACGGCATCCTATCAGGCACTGTTTGCTGCTGCTGCTGCAGCTGCTTCTCCTCAAAAGTAGCAAACTGGAGACTCAGAGCAGAGACCACTTTGGAGAGGTTATCCACACTAGTGGCTAAAGTATGCACCACTGCCAGAAGGTGCTGGTGGGAGGCAGGAGCAGGTGGGACCTTAGGCCCCCCAAGCTGAGGCATTGCGGCGGCAGAGGCAGAAGGCACTGTAGTGGTGGGCTGCGGCAGGGGTGGGCACTGGGCACACGGCAGGCATGGCGGGAGCGACAGTGGAGGTAGGCTGGGGCAGGTGAGGGAAAGCAGCCAGCGATGACGGTCTATTCACCCAAGCATTGATCTGAGGAGGTGGAGCCGGGCAGAACACTAGTCTGGGACGGGCCACCTCATCAGTGACAGGAGCCCGGTGTGGCCGGGGCTTGAGAGGGCAGAGGGTGGAGTGGGCGTTATGGTCACCCCCACAGTTGCAGCAGCGAGGGGGGACCGTGGTGCCACCCTTGATCCTGTCAAGACACTGCACTGACTTGTGGTGCCCAGCACAGTACCTGCAACGAGGCGCAGATTGGCAACGCTACTCCTTATGGCCCCAGCGATTGCAGTGCCGGCATAGGTCCGGTTCTGGCGTGTACTGCTCCACACGCCGATGACCGAGGCCCAGAAGATGCACCTTGTGAGGCACCTCCTCAGTCACCACCCCCAGCAGTTGAGGCCGCGGCCCCTGCCCTATAACCCTCCTCTTGAGCCAGAGGAAGCCAACCGGTACCTCGAGGAGGTTAACATTAATGTGGGTTGACACACCATGAATGATCATCGTGTGTGAACCCTCCTCACTTGGACACTCCATAACAAGGCCCATGAAGCCATCAGTCACCAGACTGGGATAAAATGACGACTCAGTGCTCACCGTGATGTAAGGCTGGTTCCTTTCCTCCTTGTAAAGCGGCTGTAGACTCGGGTGTTGCTTTAGAAGAGCTGGAAACCAATTAAACAACTCACTGGCGGATATTCCATGGACAGAGGGAAAATTCAGGCGGCGGCGCTGTGGGGTGCTTGGGTGTGGGCCGAGGTAGGAGCAGAGGCGCTTGGAGACGAAGGCTGGGCATCAGAGGCAGTGATCTAGTCACTCTCATCTCATCTCGACGACCTCCATGTCCTCCAGGGCAATTTCACCGTCCTCCACAACCAAAGAATCCTGGTCAAGCATTCCCCTTCGCCGGGGGCAGTGCGGGGCCACGGTAGTCTTTGTCCACAAACAGAGCCTAAGCCTCCCCCAGTAGCCTTCGATTTTTGTATAGAGTATAAAGTTGACGTGTTTTGAATAATGCACATCAGAAGTATCCCACCCATGTAATAATATAAATTTTGGGAGACACATGATGAATAACCCATCAGTATAATGCTTGAAATTCTAGTTATTTTTCGATAACCAGAGGGATATGATTATATAAATGATAATAGGAATAATAGATATATGCTATTACCAGTCCGAGATCTATACTATAACTTCGAATAGCTTGAGAGAGGCAGAGAGGGGTGTATTACACGTCATACAGAGCGTCGGTCGGGAGTGTGTCATGAAATAAGAGTGGGTGAGGTTGGTGTGGCCAATATGTTAGCGTGTACGTGCAGTCTTCCATCGTCTATTCTTGTGACATGGGTCTGATCAAGGAGAGATGGATGGCTTAACTTTTAATGCTGAGGTGAGTTACTCACACACGCACACAAGAAATCGGATTCGGATCCTTATAATTGAACTCACCATGCTCATCTTCAGTTCCGAGTGGGCTGGGTCTCAAAACCCTGTATGATTATGGCAAAACTACTGGCATTCAATTTGTCCAGGTTGAAAACCAGTTTTTGCAGGTAGCATTGTAATTTCTTATGAAATTCACCAATGTCTTATGGCTAATATTTCCTTGAAAGTTTCTCCTTTTTGGATATGGGAAGAAAAGTGAAGTTACCTGATCACATGTATGTATGGAATACAAAACCATTAGAGGATACATAAACTTTGTATTATACAGCTTGATAACCAAAACACCTTTTGGACTTCAATTAATTTACATAACAATTTTATAATATCACTAAATAGTTAATTGATCTTCCAGTGTATTACACTGTTTAAAAGGAAAAGGATAACAAAATCACTCAGTATGCTATATACCAAGTCAATATTCTGATCCTGTAAGATGTAATTTTGCTCGTCACAAGTGTAACAAACCTTGTCTTAATTCACAAGACTGTTTTAGTTCATTATTCCAATAACTGCAATCATCCCTGTAATCTGACAATAAACTTGACCCAAGACAGTATCAGCCAGCTCAAAAGGTGACTCACGCTCAGGTTATATCTGCACCAAAATTTGTTTTTGTTCTTTTACCCTTTGGCAGAGAACCAAAAATACACACATCATCAGGTTGTCCACAAACACCGGAGATGCACACATACTGTGGTGGGTGAGGCGGCGATCTCATGAGAGCAGAAAATGTATACCATTAAGAGGAAGCCCAACCACCATCTGAAGCCTGATGCACAGGTTAGCTAATCAAAATCATACACTAGTTACTTTCTTCTTCAACACCTTAAATGTGATTTGGTGTGTATATATTCAATCTAATGGCAGAGTAAAAAAAACCTGATGTTCCAATAATATACTCGATTCAAGGGAAGGAATTCAAGGCTGGGAGAGGAAAGAAATCTTTAAGAATAGAAAATTAGTGATATATTTCCTTCCCATGCTTTTCAAGGGAAAGTTTTTTTAAGAATACCAGCATCAATGTTTTCTATGAGCACATATCTGATGTGAACACATGATTCTGCCCTAGTTTCTACCCCAGGAACTATTGGGAGAAGAATCGGGAGTGTGTGTTGTGCGTGCCTGAATAGGGAATTGAGGGCTTATTACTTATTCAAACAAATTAATATATACATTGTGATCATAATACCTTGCAAAATGGGAATCAGGTATTTACATGCCTTACTTGAATGTGAAATATGTCTTACTCATTTTCCATTGCGAATCAGTCTTGTTTGTGTAATAGGAATTAATTCTGCTTGCTTGGTTTGGTATTTTCAAATTGTGTTCGACCATGGGTTTGAAACCGTGACTAGTGCGCCTGCGTAGCAAATGTTTGACAGTCAATGACAAAATTCCTTAAAATAATCTACCAATCACATGAGTTTTAATAAGCCTGCATGGCAAATGTTTGACAACCAATGACAAAATTCGTAAATTGGTTCGTAAATTGGTTATTATTACGTTATATTAGTGATTCTGGCACCAAGTTTTTAGCATAAATCACTGGATTTCGTCTTCCACATCTCAGTAAGTATAAGTAATTATCAAACACGAATCCTTTAAAAGTTACATTGACTTGGTATGGGAAATGATGTTTGTATCATTGGAATCTACCACATATCAACCCAATAACTAATAATACTTACAAGATACATTATTGTAAGCTACTACTTACTCAGTAAAGAAGAGAACTATAGAAATATCATATCTATACATAAATTTTAAAGAATGGTACAACATATTACCGAGGTTTACATTTATAAATCCTCCCTAAAACGTGAGGTCAATGAGAAGCAGCATCCCTGCCATTCATCCTCGCTGGACTTGTATTTGGAACTTGCACGCAGGAAGCTGAGTCACTTCAGCCGTCACCACACAAGTGACGCCCAGGTTGGCCAGGCACCCTCGCACCAGCCCACAAGTGAAAGCCAAATACTGCAGAGGAAACAGAATACTGGCCATAGATTCCTTAAATTATAAAAATGCCAAACAATTATCAATATAATCCCATTTCAATATAAAATAAAAACAAATTAGTAACGCCTCAACTCTTGGAAGTGAGCTCAGCTCCATTTTGTTTGTGTTACAGGACATGACATTGATAATGATAACCATAAATAACACCACTCCTGCAACTTGATTTCACCTGACATTATTGCAACTTACCCTTGGTGCAAACTGAAGGTACTGCTTCCCTGCAGCCATGCGAGACAGGAACCTGAATCGGTTATCATGCAACACGTAAACACCTTGGTGATTCGTCCTCAGATTATCAATTTGCTTCTTGTAAACAGTAACCCAGAGATCTTTGCAGATGTACTTCATGATATCCAACTCATCCTTGAAGCGACCAGATTCCCTCGTTAATCTACAAAAAAAATATGATGATTTGAATATGTTACTGCTAGTCTCAAGGTATGCAACCCCAGTCTTTCATGTGAGATTTAACACATGTTCTGAAAAAAAGAAAGTTTCAGAAGCCTTAAAAAGACATGAGGTGCTTCAATTTCTTGATAATTGTCTAAATGCAATCCACAATATTCTACAATCCTTGATAATTCTGCACTAAAATATGATATCAGAATTCAAAGTTAGAAAAGTTAGGTGTTCACATCCATGAACAAGCAGCGTCGACTAAAACAAGCAGACATTGTTCAGCACATATGGTACAGGTGTTCATGTATATTCAGTAAACAAGTAAAAGAGGCACCAACCTTTCTACAAGTCTGTAGCCTGTAGCAAATCCCATGTGCTCCAGCTTTGCAACAGCTTCATCCTGAAAACCGCAAAATATTAAAGGTGAGTGAAATCTATAAATGTTCCAGTGTAAGAATGTGAATGGTATATTATATTACTAAACAACCTATTATACAGTGAATGATTGTACAATGAAAATACTGTATCTGTTTTTCATCATTATAGAGACAGACAGAAAAGAATACAATCATATACAGTACAAACAGTCCAAACAATGAATGTTTATTAAGACATGATTAGTGTGAGAAAGTAAAATTGATTGATTCATTATTTACATCTCCAGGGAAATATGGGACACCAAACATTCTTCGTTATTTTAAATTGTTTCAATTGTGTAATTACAGCCTTAATTTCAACATAATACTGCACTTCTGTTACAAGGTTCAAGGTAACTCTCAAGCTCTACATAACTAAATACTGAATGGCCTCCTTCCGACCACTTAATGCTTGACACCACCATTTTTTAAGTACCTAAATAAATAAATAAATAAATATATATATATATATATATATATATATATATATATATATATATATATATATATATATATATATATATATATATATATATATATATATATATATATATATGATAAATTTCAAGACACCATTGATCCAAGCAGCGTTGTCTTACCTCTGATATTTTGTCACTTTGGAAGACGTAAGAGACTGCCTCCATATGTACTAAGTCAAACACTGCCTCCTCTGCCATCTCTCTCCCTGGTTTCACAGCTTCCTGAGTGACAGAACACAGTCAGTTAATGTCAATGGAACAAGATCACACAGTGTAAAAAGCGAAGTTCCCTAGGGCTCTATACTGGGACCTCTATTCTTCCTGCTTATGATAGGTGACCTTGAGGGTATCGTCATTTGCAGACTACACAAAAAATAGCAGTGCAATAACAACTCAAGAAGGTACCAAAAATGTATAACCTCAGTGAAATAACCAACTGGGCTACCAAGAAAAACATGGATCACCGGAGGACTTTACAGCACGCACCTAGTAGTTGCCCAAGAAAATGAGGAAAAGGAATTACTACAGGACTTAGGAGTACTGTAGTAGTTAGTAACGACTTCTCACCCACAGCACACAAGGACAGGTAGTTGAATGACACAATGGATTCTCCAAAATTTCTAACTAAGGAACCTGAACATATAATCCTGCACTGGAAATTTCAGGTAATATCTAAAATGTAATCCTGTGTAAGTTATGGTCCTACACAAAATAAAGGAAATCAAGCAACTAGACACAAGCATAAAAGGTGTTCACAAGAAAACTTCACACAACAAAAAAACAGGACTACTGAAAGAGAATAAAGATCCTGATATTCTACTCCCTGCAAAGATAAAGAGAATGATACTGCATAACATACATGGAAAATTCTGGAAGAGAAAGTCCCCTAACCTCACAACACCAGCCACAAAACAGATGAAAGACCAGAAACAGTTTTGATTCAGTCACACCAGCTACAGACAATCAATTGAATTAGTCAGTTAAGTATCTGAGGTCTATACATGACGCAAACTTTATCAACAAGAGATCTCAGGGAGACTCTCTCCTCAGGCCACTAATGATCTTGCTCATTTTAACAATTTAAATTACCAATATAGAAACTATAGTATCACATCTCAGTCTCAATATGAATTATCCTTGATTGACTCCTTCAATACCAACCCTAAACTACTCCATTCCTATGTCAGACATAAAAAGGTTGGTCAGCCCTCTGTAGGCCCTCTACTGACTAGGGTAGGGGCAATGACTAGTGACACTAAAGCTATGGCTGACTTATTTGTTAAGGCTTTTGCCTCAGTGTATCAAAGTCAACACCTGTCAAACCCAGCTGAACATCAGTCCTGTGACAGCTCTATCTCTAATATCGAATTTGATCAGTCCACAGTTAAGCATTATCTCAAGTCTCTCGATATCTTCTCTAGCATGGGACCGGATGACATTCATCCTCACTTACTCCAGTCTTGTGCTGATCAACTTGCTTATCCTTTATATGTCTTCTTTAAATCCTCTTTAACATCAGAACATCTGCCTGATTTATGGAAAGTTTCTAATGTTGTTCCCATTTTTAAAAAGGGCTCCAGAACAATTCCTCTTAACTATAGACCAATTAGCTCGACCTCTGTTTGTGTTAAAACTTTAGAAAGAATAGTGACTCATCAGCTTTATCAATACCTTGAAGATAATGGAATTATTTCTGACTCAGTTTGGTTTTAGACCCCATCATTCAACAGAAGACCAACTGATATTGGCATACCATGACATCACTTCTTGGATAGATAGTGGTTATACAGTTGATGTGATATTTTTCGACTTCAGCAAGGCTTTTGATGTTGTTCACCATGATACTCTGATTTGTAAACTTTATGCTCTTGGGATTTCTGGATCTCTACTTGGTTGGTTACAAGCTTTTCTCAAAAACAGGCAAATGAGGGTTCTAGTGTCTGGCTCTGAGAGCTATGCTTGTCCTGTTCTAAGTGGTGTACCCCAAGGCTCAGTGTTGGGTCCTATTCTTTTTCTAATTTATTTTAATCATGTGGTGCATGATTTATCTTGTGGTTACAAAATATTTGCTGACGATTTAAAGCTGTACTTACATGTTAACCATCATCATACTTTCTCAGCATTTTGTGATATTGCCCGACTTCAGCGTAACATAAATTTGATTAGTAGCAGGTCCGAATCTTGGGGACTCAAATCTAACACTGACAAATGTGCTGTTCTCCGTTTCCAACGCTCCTATGTGGACTGGACTCTGCTTGGACCATACTCCTCTTACTATATCAACAATATTCCACTCAAGTTTGTACAGTCTTATGTTGATCTTGGTATTATGGTTGATCTCTCCTTGAGATTTCACCAACACATATATAACATTACTAATAAAGCAGGTGGCTTAGTGACTAATCTGTTGAAGTCCACTGTTAATAGATCACACAGATTTATGAAAGCTCTTTATATTTCTCACATCAGACCTTTACTTGATTATGCTCTTTGTGTGTGGTTCTCTGGTTATGTTGAAGACCTCAAACTTCTAGAGTCGGTTCAAAGGAGATGGACCAAGAATATTTCTGGCTTGGAAACTCATTCCTATTCAGACCGACTAAGACACCTTGATTTATATTCTGTTCAGGGACGTCTATTAAGTGCTGACCTAATCAAGTACTGGAAAATATTTCATGGTCTATCGGCTATTAATCTGTCTGATATTTTTCATCTGGCTCCAGTAGTTGGTACCAGAGGTCACTCCTTTAAGATATTCCTTCCTCATAGCCGTTTGGATTGTAAAGAGATTCTTTAGTGTAAGATGTATCTCAATCTGGAATTCCTTGCCAGCTGACACTGTTGCAGCTGCCAGTCTATCTTCTTTTAAAAGGCTGTTACATAATGCCATGGGCAATACTTTATATGATTATGTTGAGTAGGATTACTATATACATTGTTATGTTATAAACACCACTAAAGGTACATACCTTCCAGTTCTATTCGTCTTATTGTATATTTAGATGCTTATATAATCTGTTGTACCTGTGGTTCTGGGCCCCCCTTTATTGGAGTAGTATGTGTATGCTAGCTGGTCTAGTTTTGTCCGATGGGAGCTAACCAGGTAAGAATACCAGGTAAGAATACACTTAATTTAAAATCTTAAGAACAGGAACTCCACACTGAGGTGAAGCAAATGTTGGTTCTACGTATTATACTTCCTGTCCCTGTTCTTAAGATTTATCCTTCTAATTGCTGCACAGAACTTTTTAAGAGGAAGCTGGACCTGTTTCTGCAAAGGATTAATGACGAACACACTATCCTACATACGCCCACTCCAAGGGGACCACCCAGCAACTCAACCCCAGATGAACTCAGTCACAGTAGGAGTGAAACATAATGGTGATCATAACACCTGAAAATGGATCAAGTAAACAGGTGCAGGTACTTACTTGATAATAATACAGTAATACAAGACGCGCACTGACAGACAGCCAATCGTTGCAGTACTGGCGGTACTACAAACAGTTAGGTTTGGAGGGTACCATTGAGTGCCTATACGTGAAAGGTCAACTACATCAATATGACAATGAAAAATCACTGGAATGACCTCTCTGATGACCTGACTCCGCCCCTATTAAATGCCTTGACAGAGGAGAGGATGTTGACGTCTAGAAGTTGGTCTTGGTCTGTTATTACACGCACCTTATTAACGGGGAGTAGTTACATTTAATTGAATTGTATTATATATTGTTACGAATTATAACAAGGGAGGAGGATGGATAAGTATATAACCAAGTTTTACCAAAAGAAGGAACAGCCATCAGATTGTTACCGCCATCGGGCAAATCATTGGTGTTTCTGTTTCATGGCAATTGACAAGGTTGTTGAAAGGATAAAGTAGATGCTAGAAGGTAAATATATATGCAAAGGAAACATAACTTCACACAAATCAAATCGAACAACAAATCTACAAATAGTTCAATCTGGAATATTGCTTAATATAAAAGTAACACTATATTACCGTATTACTACATTGACAGCTAGTACGCACTGTTACGATTATTCAACTGTTTTCAAGTAATTTACTACATATTTGTTTATTTCATAGTAAAATGCACAGACCTTGAATTATGGATAAACTGTAGTTATTGACATTTACTATTATAATACTGTTTAGTAATTTTGTTACCCCTAAAATGTAGTTAAAATACCGTTCTCTCTTTCTCTCCCTTTCATTCGTAAACAAATCACAACCACAAACGCGAGCAGGATGGGTGATGGTGAGTTATTACACTATTATCACGTAATTACACACTGTATTCCTCACAAGACACCAACACTATATGCTATTTGACTGCTGCATGTAGTAAACACCGTCATATTTTTTATCGGTCGCTAATTTCTAGAAATCAATTGGTTGTTGGTGAGTGTTTATCGAATTCATCAATCACACTATTAACATGTAAACACAGCAAGATACTTTTTTTATTACTTATAAGTTAGAAAACATGGTATTATTGCAGTTTCATCCAATACACCGCACGTAACTCTAAACTATCTCAGGGTTTAGATGACACTGTTAGGAGCATTTCTAGCTCCATATTATACTGTCAGAAATTAATAATAAGATCGGGACAGTTAAAATAGTGTCGGAGCGGTTAGGTTAGATTAGTTTAGGTCCAAGGGGGACGCAGCCCCCTGATCAGGATAGATTTCTGGTTGTGTTTGAACAGTGTCCTAGGGGGGGTGTTAGGTTAGGTTAGGGATTTATTTATTTATTTATTTTTTTAGTATTGCTTAATTGTTTTTCTGAATTTATTGTTGTGATTTCAGAGTATGGATAGGGATGACAGGTTAGGTTAGGTTAGAATTGTCAGAGTGGGGTGATCCAGGGTGTGCGCAGCCCCCCTTTTAGTATAGATTTCCGACAGTGTAATATGGGGCTAGAAATGCTCCTAACAGTGTCATCTACACCCTGAGACAGTTTATAGTTACGTGTGGTGTATTGGTTGAAACTGCAAATTTACCGAAAACATAATTCTTATCTCTAGTGATTATCTATAACTGAATCTAATGACCGATTGATTGTAACTTTTTTCCCTAAAACCTTCAGCAAGAATAGTTTAAGTAATGATTGTCACGTGTAACAATCATCACTTGAACTATTCTTGTTGGATGTGTGAAGCTAAGATATTAATGGAAGTCACAGTGTTTGCTATGAAAAAACGTAATATGTCAGTAATTATTTTGTTATTGTACATTTTCAGAGGAAATTATTAAGAGGAGATTGATGATCGATGGAGATGGAACTGGAGATGCAAGACTGATGATGATGTATATGAAACAATTCATCAAATGGTGTACCACTGATGATACTTCACAAGAAAGGTAAAACAACAATATATATGTCTTACCAATGTCTTACCAAACTCCACCTCTTACAAATATGATATATGCATAATTTTTTCTTTCTCTCAGTTGCAGTTATTGCATATTGAATTAATTATTGTACAAAACACAATCTGTAAAATATATAAATGTTTGAAAAAAAAACTTGTGCTGTATGAAAAAATATATGTATCTCAGGTAAGAACCTGAACCAATCCTTGATGAGGTTGTCACTGGCTGATGATTAGTGAGGGAATTCATACTTAATAGGATTTAACAAATGTCATGCTGTGCACAGAGCTCAATAATCATAAAGTAGATTGACTATACTCTTTTGCAATTCATGATATGTTCTATAATTTGCTTAGACCGTTTATTAAGCAGTTTTCCATTCTCCTTTTTTACGTAAAACTAAAAATTCCTTGTCATATTCTATTAGTATAAATATAGTAATATAATAGCATCTGTACAATAATAGAATACTAATAGAATAAGACAATATTTAACATTTTATATTCTGTTTTCAGTCAAAACCAATATGACCGTCTCCTGACACAGTTGGCAACCATAGAACATTCCTCCCTCAAGTGGAAGTCTATTGTGGACATGAACAATGAAGAAATAAAGAACTATGAAATACTCAGGTATTGTTTTGTTAATATGTTTTTCAATCTAGATTATTAAGTTACATTAATCGAATGCAGTCTAAGATATACAATGGGAGAGCAGTAAGTTTATGACATTCAGATTAGCACATTTAAAGAGGCTTTTGATTATTATTCATATCACACATAAATAATTAGAATATTTATATATGTAAGAGTGTAAAAAAAATTATAAATTTGTTTTCTCACAAAACTTGAATTTTCTCTAAAGTTATGGGAGTTATTGTAAAAGTAACAACAATAACTGATGTACATTATCGAGATGCATAACTTTGTATCCATGCATTTGTCCTGTAGGAGTGATATTTTCATAGTAAAATAGGGAAATTTTTTTTCAGAGATACTTGAAAAAAGTACTTGAATAATTGTTTACCACCTTTACTTTTATCTGTTTAAATTTTAAACTATGTTATGAGCTGATAGTATCTGTTCATCTTTTTATTCTTTTCTGCAGCATTGATTCAGAAATTTTAATATAACTTCTTAAGTGTCAGGTTAAGCACATCCTCATCTTATAAAATGTATAGGATTTTTATGGATACTTTAGAGGGAAAAAAACAACTTGTCATATCAAGTGTCAAATTGGTATTGGTGATTTTTCATAATTTTGTAACCAATTACCCTTTCCCGTAAGATCAATTTTCTAACTTTCGTAGAATCAAGTTTTGCACACTTTTTTGCATAACCAATGAAGCACAAAACTGGTGCACTACTGTATGTGAAAAAATAAGAAAGAGAGAGTCAAAGGCTTAGGAGTATACAAAGGTTGAGGTGCATGGACAGGTTCAAATCGAGAATTTTCTGGTACGGTCACCTCAAACTAGTTTACAGGAACTAAACTATTTACTTTTCCTTTCTTTTTCCATGAAGGGATGATACAAGTACCAATGTTGAAAAAGCTTGTGTTGCCATTGAAGACGCAAAACAAGAACTTGAAGAAGCCAGGCAAGTGCGACGTAACAGATTAGAATATGATGCTTTGGCTCGGTTAATCAAGGAGCATCCGCCCCGCTCAGACACAGCTAACAAGTTGGCTCACCTCACACAACACCTACATTCTCTTAAGGTAAGGTTTTGGGTCTTAGTGTTGTGAAATAACAAAAGTGAATACTGTAGAACTACATTGACAAAATCAGTTACAGAAATTACATAAAAATTATCACATGCAAGTTTTTGGAACATATATACATAGTGTTTGTGAAATAAAGATTATAACTAGGCATGATATATTGTGCTTATGTTGCAATATGATTTTAAAAGAAAAGTATTATGCATCACTATTATGATATATATATATATATATTTATATATATATATATATATATATATATATATATATATATATATATATATATAATATATATATAATGTTTTACAATATTTGACTTAAATTTCAGTCAAAACGGGATCAGCTGGAAGAAAAAATCAGCTTACGACAGAAGCAGCTGCATGTTTTGGTTACCTCGCTGCATCAGTTGAAACAAACCCTGATACATGATAATGTGCCTTCCCAAGTTGATGATCTGTGTGTTATTGATGAGGTAGTTGATCTAACAGGCACAGCACCCACAGCAACTATAAGTGATTCAGGAATGGAGACATCCTAGTTAAACTTTACATGGAATCGTTACATTATTGAAAGAAATAATACTGTACTGTCATCTTTTTGGGTAATGAAGATTCAAAGAAAGTACAAGGGTTATTGCCTTTTTTATTATCTTGAACTAATTTTTCTTATATAATTTTATGAATGTTGATAAACTATCCAAGGAGTTAAAATTATTTTAAAAATTGATAAATAAATGCAAAAGTACAAATTAATTAGTAGTTTTCTAAACCTATACCATATATTATAGGTAATGAACAAGTCCATGATCAATCAATCAACATCTATATCTATCAATCTACCTGACTTATATTCCCACGAAATGTGGATAATCAAGACAAGACATAGTGTTTAGAGAAATTTTACTCCACACCATTTTTACACTGTCTTTTGATAGAAGAATTCAATGATTTAGTGTAGATAGTGTAGATTATTTTGTGTTATTGATGATTTTGCAGGTATTCTGTTATTAAAGTGAAGTGAGGTAATTGGATGAAATTTAATTAAGTAGCACAAACAGAATAGAACTCAACATTTTGATAAATGGAGATGGAAATGGTAATTACATTTCTAGGTAGTAATATAATGTTAAGTGAATCACTGTCCAAGCAGGAATTATTTGGGATAATATTTTGCATTGAAGTATGAATCTATGTTAGTGAGTAGTGATTTTGCACTCTTTCAAAAGTAAGAAACAACAATGGTGTTCTATGCACAAAACTGTCTATGGCTTGTTGCTACCTTATGTTCATCCTTGCCATGTTCAGCAGTAATGGTAATGGGTCAATAAAGATATGGCAGTTTTACATACAAGCAGCAGCAGCAGCCTTCTCAAGTCCACTGCTGAACAAAGGTTTCCCATAATCTTTACCATGAATCAACACTAGCCAAGTTTGGTCTGCACACTTTTCAGTCTTCATCTCTACAACTGTTTGGTCTTATTCTACCCTTCGCTTCATATATTGATTTCTTGTTTTAATTTACTAATGTAAGGGTTTCCGTAAAGTGAGGTAAGTATTCTCTCCCTTAGAGTGCACTGTGTGGAATTAAACACTTTATTATGAATCATGCTTTAAGATATGCGTGTGTCCAAGATATGCGTGTGTCCCTGAGATGCCTCATCATGATAAAGCGACACAGTTGCATAGTTGTATGTTTTTTTAATCTTCAAAAGCATGACTGTTTGAAATCTTATCTCCCTCCTCCACAACAAAATACTGTGAGTAATTATAGTAAAAATTTATTTGCCAAGCAAGGCCAGCTGTAAGAAGCCGGAGTTCAGACCCAAAAAGATTTTGTCCAATCAAATTAGATTTACAAATATAATAAGTAAATACTACAACTAATTATTTATTCTCAATAGCGAGCCTATTCGTTATATGTGCATACCTTGCAAGGAAGGCAAGTTCCGCCAAACAGAGCCATCTAAAGCTGGCGCTGGATGGAAGAAAATTTGTGGCATATAATAGTTTTGTCACGTCATTAGTTGAAACTTTGTAGTTTTCTATTAGAATAGAGACATTTTGTAAAGGACATAATGTGTTTTCTAGTATTCAGTTTTAATGTTATCATATTTGATGAGGTTATACTAGATCACATTCGCCTTCAAGTGAACCTGATACTAGAGAGTGGTGAAGAAGTTGTCTATGACTTTCACACCATGCAAGTTTTACCAAACTTCAGTTAGTTCAAGCCTTCACTTGAAGGTCATAAAATAGCATAGTTAGGATTCCGTTGTCATTGAAACTATGATTGAAGGTTTCCATTGAGTATCTAAAGTTTATCGTTCATGCTTGCATGTTAGTTTAGCCAAGCTGCTGGTTTCGTAATATAAAAAGAAAGCAGCACCCCGAAGATATACGTACGTGCCCTTGCAATGAGAGCAGCCTCTGTTGTGTCATTTTATGGGCTCATTATTGACTGCTGAAAGCTCTCTCTCTCTCTCTCTCTCTCTCTCTCTCTCTCTCTCTCCTAACAACTAGCTAATGTTTAATATGTATATCATCACTACTCTCAAACTAATTTATCATAGTACTCCTGTGTAATACAAAATTATAAAAATATCACCTTTATCTCATATAATTATAATTACCGTCATAACACATCAAAGCTTTAAACATGATTTAGGCTATTTATTCTTACCTACCTCTACTGGAGATTTAAATAATAATGTCTTAGTAAGCGCAAATGTAGCACAACTATATTACAATGTCGTATTACCATTTACCATTAAAGTGGAATCCTTAAAGTAGAACTTGTATGCGAGTTACTAAGGAAGCCTACGGTAGGTTTATACCGTGGATCTCTATCCTCCCACCATCTCGGTGGTTATAGTTATCTCCACATACTCTAGTCATTACAAGATATGTTGGTATATATGTTACACGAGTGAATGAATGAAGATGCTATTTATACATTCATGTCATTACTGGTGTAGATGAGTGAGTGAGTCAGGTGCAGGGCACGTTACCCTGCCTGGGGCCAAGGATCAGGCGACGCTGAGTTGCTCCTTTTCATATTTCAGTAATTATATTTTTCATTGCATATGTTCATGGAAAATTGTTAGTGATTCCATGTAATCTGATGTCATTGGTCTACTGTTGGTACACAACTTTACTGGAATCCTGACAAAGACAATGAGAGGCTGTATGAGTGAAGTAGGGCTGCTGCTGGTCGATTTACCGTGCCGGTCACCGGTGTTGGAAAAAAAAGAATGTTTATTGTCAGATAGGTTCTTCCTATATGCCACCCTTGTGCAAAGGAACTATTAGCAAATCCTATTGCAGGGATTATGAAAGTAATAAATATTTACATATAGTATAGAAAGTGATGAAAAAAGGAAACCTTTGTGGTAAAAGTTGTGTTTAAACCCGCGCGCCACTCGAGATGCTTCCGTCATCGACCTGCTCACCAGGCTGCTGCCACTCGACAAAGGGTGATAATGCATAAGGGTCCACTATAACGATAAACATACATTGGAATATACGTAACTATCATGTAAATAATATTGAAGACTATCTTGATTCTGGTTAAAATAAAAAAAATTAACGATAAACTTGTCGTATAGTTGATATGTGTTATAGTGTGTGGTGGTATATAGCATGGTAGCCATCAGCTGAGGGAGCAGCTGAGGGCCAATCAGCTGGTAGGTGTCAAACAAAGGACTCCCTTCAGTCTCAGCTGAGTGTCGAGCTGGTGACGATCACGGGGACTTTTGCTCGAGTGAACTACTCAATTCTGTGAAAATCAACGATACCATCAAGTAGAAACACGTTCACAGCCTATCGAACTCTCACAACAAAGCGTTGATGCATGTCCTTGACTACAAGCTCAATGATTTACAAGACCCTGACTTTGTTGCGGTTTTCTGTACTGACAAGTGAAAGAAAGAATACCTGTTACATTCAACTGATTACAAATTGAGTGTATACAGAAGATGGGACATCTCGTCGAACAGTCAGAGGTAAGTGTGAAATAAAAATGTCATCAGTCTATGCTGAGAGAGAGAGAGAGAGAGAGAGAGAGAGAGAGAGAGAGAGAGAGAGAGAGAGAGAGAGAGAGAGAGAGAGAGAGAGAGTTTTTGCTTGTATTCACAAAACCGAAGTTGTATGTGGGATACAAAAATAATTTGGTAGTGCAGTTGTCATGGTTGGACAAGGAATGTGGCTCAAGAATTTCCTTTACATGACACCGGTCGCGAAAAAGCTGTCACCGGTTACCAAGCGGCAGTAGGCCTATCCCCCCAACAACTGGGACGCGGCCGTGTCGACCGAGTCAATAACGGCAGCGCTGCATAGCAACAGTTCTGCGACCACCGCAGGAACACACTTCATGTCGGTAAACCACTCAAAACAGAATATACATTCACATTTGCCTATTTAGTTTAATCACAGAATACTGCAGCTAAAATAATAATCATGCCTAATGATATGTGTGGTAATAAATGTTAAGTTAGGTCTATAGGTTGGGTTTGGAGAAGTTATGTTTACATTTTGGTTATGAAAGGTTATATGATGCCAAGAAGATCCCCGTGACTTCAAACTCACGGCACATTCTTCCTCGTGAAGGCACCACGCAAACGTTTGGATGCGCTTCAAGAAAAAGTGGTAGCCTGCAATGTTCAGGCCATCACATCGCCTAAACGTTCGTTACTCGGACCAATATTTCATTAATACCGTGTATTTATCGCCTTACCGAGGTTATACTTTAACCATGCATGTCAGACCTCATAATCAGAAGCCGTACATGATGATTGGTATATTTATTAATTGAAAAGCCAATATGTAATCAAATAGAGCACCAAGCTTTCATCTGCATATCAAGACACCATTGGTCATCTTACCGATTTTTTTCCCCAACATATTATAATTTTAGGTTACGACATAATTTAATATTAAGTATTTATGTGGTATAAGTTGTCTACATACCCACTCTCTCTCTCTCTCTCTCTCTCTCTCTCTCTCTCTCTCTCTCTCTCTCTCTCTCTCTCTCTCTCTCTCTCTCTCTCTCTCTGTGATATTGGTTTTCCTTACAGCCGAAAGAACAAGGACTAAAGTAAGAAACCGGTATTTTCGGAATTACAATAATTCGCAGAGCAAACAGGAACTCGACCGATAAGTTGAGGAATTACTGAGTCTTGATAACAGGCAGACATCATTATAATATATATTTGATAAAGAAGATCACGTTATCAAAGGAAACAATGAACGTCTTATTATTTTACTCCTTATTGAAAACCGAGTATAATGTTTTCACACTGTTAATGCGGGGAACGGAATTTTTTTATATTCTTAATATCATGTTTCTTTTGAGTATTCTAAAGAGAAAAAAAGAAAACAATCAGAAAAAAGTAACCAAATAGTTTATGTAAATAACGACGTGCATAGACGTGTCTCTGAAAACAAGTTGGTGTGTGTGTGTGTGTGTGTGTGTGTGTGTGTGTGTGTGTGAGAGGGGGAATAGGAGCGATAGAAAGGGGGGAAGTGGGGTTGATGGGGGGGCGAGATGGCAGCGAACGTTCGGGTCAAACCTGGTAGCTGTCTGGGCCGTGGATGGTTATACTGACGCGGTGGTGCCAGGAGGTGATTTCCTAACAAGCATTACAGACGTGGACTATTAATAAAACAAGATAAAAAAATAAATATAACACTGACATACCTGAATGATTAAGCGACCGACAATCTTTTATTTATTTTTTTCCTAAAGAGGTGGAGAGTGGTCGGAGGGAACAGCAGAACGGCGAACCGTGAGGGTAACAAAGGATATTGGGACATAGGACACATTTCATCAATTTATAAACCTTTCCTATTCCTTAGACTGCACTTCTTGCCTTCGGTGATTGCGAGGTAAATAGTTCTTAATGAGTTGATAATGAAGATGTCTTTTATTTGCGATTGTAAACTTTTGTTGTGGGACAGTTTTCCTCAGTGGGCCAAGCCGGGTGTCCCCAAAGCAGGGCGCACCAAGCACGTTTACTAAGACGCCTTTCCTTGTGTGTGTTCATAAGGATGTAACATATTCCCACGGGCTCTTCCTGGTCCTGACGGTGGTGTGCTTGGGTTAGGTGGCTGCGGCTGTAGCTGTTTTCGTGAGTGCTGCATTTTTTGTTGTTGAGTATCGCCTTTGTTTTAAAGCATCAGGACGTGTGACCTTCCAAACTTGTGACAGCACTCGGTAAATGTATCTTTGCAGGATCCGCGGTGTTTTTACAACTGCACCCTACATAATCCGCAAGTACAACACTAATTCGCCATGTACGATGTCCATTTAGTAATTGTTATACATCTTTTTTTTCAAGGAATATTGTACTAGTTTTGGCTCGAAAATACCTTTTTCTAATTATTTATTTATTTGTTTATTGATTTCACCAAAGGACAGTCAACCCTCTCGAGCCTAAACAAAAAAGATATCTGGTTTAGTTAAGACGATTAATATTAAGTAAGACTGGGATGTTGCTAGCTCCCTCCTCTTACAATAACAATGAAGAGAAGAATCGTACGGAAGTTAAAGATCATTTGGGTTCCTCGCTTCGCTCACCTGGCTGGGATCCGCCTCTGGATTTAAGTGACAAAAAAAAAGTCGATGAGTCATCCATTTTCAACATGATTTGAAGTTTTTTTTATATATAAAACAACACCTACAACCTCCATTTATACCTTTGCCATTCTAACGCGTGGATGATATTCAGTCTTATAAGTTCAAGGTGACCTCAGATAATGGTACACGAGTTGTAGACGAGGTTCGTTTTTTTTTTTACTTTATTTTTTTTTCTTTCTATATTTCTTCTTCGTTGTATTGTTGTGGTGTCCGTCATTGCCCTTTTAGCCGCGTCTCGTAACCCGAAAGCAAACACAGTGTTATTGGCTTCCTCGCTAATCCCTTCATCTGATGAAATTTACTAATGTACTCCGTGTTATGAAACCCAACCAACCAGTCTGCAAAACAAATATGACAGGCAAAAGAAAAGTTAAAGTGGATCTCTCTCTCTCTCTCTCTCTCTCTCTCTCTCTCTCTCTCTCTCTCTCTCTCTCTCTCTCTCTCTCTCTCTCTCTCTCTCTCTCTCTCTCTCTCTCTCAAGATATTGATGCTAATCGATGAAATCTAACATTTATAGATACATATATGACATCAAATTTATAAAGGTTTCACTGAATTATCAGCACATTAATAAATAAAACAAAAAAGTGTGGGTGAAGCGAATACAAAGTGCGATGTGTCATTGGAAAGTATAGGTGTCGTTGCTCCTTGGAGACAACCCTTCCCTCTCGTGCCTTTTCCTTCCTCCTTGGGGCGTTGTGCTGACAGTATGATATATCCCAGACCGAGGAAGACGTCATGGAAAGTCCCCAAAGGTTCGGCCAGAGGTTCATGGTGTCTTGTTGCCCGCCCGGTGCTGCCAACCGTAAGAAGTCCATCAACGTACCCGCTGGTGGGCCGTCTTGGCTCAAACATCTGCCTCGGAAGAGAACACTTGCATATACTTCGTAAATACGTACATACATTCCATCTCTTTTAGGGTGAGATCGGTAGCGATGTTTTCTGTATCTTTTATGTTAACTCTTCGTTGTGAGTGATCAAGGTTTTGTGGTGCAGGTTGACTGGTATTTTTTTCTTCTAATTCTCCAGCTTCTCTATCATGCTATCACAAGCAAGCCAAAACGACCACGAGATGCATTATTTACTTATACGAACTACAGCTGTTGTATCAAACATGGACTTGAATAACACAATACAACAGTCTGCTCGTAACTTAGCATTCTAAAAATAAGTAAGTTATTGGTAACGCGCAAACTCTTCTGTGAGTGTGGAGAGAAGAGGTGAGGCGGAGGGAGTAGAGGAGGGGTGGGGGTTGTGGGAGGTGCAGGAGGGTCGCGAGTAGAAGAGTGGGACGCGACGAGCCCACTAAACATGCACAATGCGAGGCTGTTTAGGTGGCTGTAATTCTATTCTTAAATCCAGTAAATGAGTAACACCTTGATTAATGTGTACGTGACCCAGGCGCCCTAAATGCAGAATTAGTGCGGGAAAAAAACTTGAACTCAGCTCATTTTGTTGTATTTCCATGCACCTGCCGCGTCTCCAACTCCTTGCCCCAACAGGAGGCGGTTATTTCTTGAACAACGTCGGAGGCATTTTATTTTTTAACCTCTGATGCTATTTGTAGGCCTGAAACACTGATCGACTGCTGAGTAACACCACCCAGTGCATATTAAGCAGAGTATTTTGCATGTTAGCACTTCTCTTGCATGCATAGGACGTGTGTGGCATGTGTTATTATATTCACTGCCCTTTCACGATTTCTATATAGATTGCAATCCATTAAGACACGAAGGTGAAAGTATGTAGTACCTCGAGGTTCAGGAAGCAGTTAATTCTTCTAACTTCATCCAAACAGATTTAGCAGCAATTTATTTTTAGTTAAGGTGTTCGAAAAGAAAGATTAAAAGGAAACTGATCCTGTTCTTCGTTCCGTTATTAAGATGTTTTACGACATTAAGGGAATAAAACAGCATCCAGAACGCAACCCAGAGGCAACTTTTTCTCCGGTACCGGCTGCCCACAACAAGTCGGGGACGTGGGTTGTGGCGTTAACTCATATCTCGGTACCAATCGATCCACGTCTGAGTGCACCAAGTTTTATGCGCTTCCTGAATACATAACACTACGGACAAAACAAAAGCTTGTTTTCTCCTAAGACTACGTCAGAGAACAAAATAAGTACAAGACATATAGCCACCACCGTCTATAACCTGAAACCGCTGGGAAAATGGTACGATGATCGATAAGTCATACCTGTATATCTCGGTAATGGAAGAGGCACCTGCTAAGCCTATGGGGAGCGGTGCGATGACCTTAGTGGATGAAATATTGCTGGTTTTATATCTTAGGCCTAGCGCGGCACAATGGGCCCCTCAGGCTCCAACGGGCCTTGTCAATGACAAAGAGTGTTCTCTCGTCTTGATTCTCAAACTGTCGGGGCGTCGTCCTCCTTTTGCAACCCCTCGCGTCTCAGTCCGGGTCGAGTTCACATCATCGTGCGAACGTAACGTAACTCCTGCTCAGGTATCACAACTGTGAACTAAATGAAACTGAACACTAAATAAGAAAAAATAATGAAGATAAGCACCTCAATATGAAGAAGCCTCGCCTTACTAACACACACATCGGTCTTTCTCAAGTTGCTGGAGTGAAAGTCTCCTATCGACGCCTCGTGATAATTCACTTTTTAACGAGCGATATGAAGGAGTGTTGAGATAAGGATGTGTGAGCTTGAGAGGAGACGAGGCTGCGGGTCCAGATGAATGGAGGAGTCAGGGATTGGTGGGCCTGCTCGTAACTCTTCACCCAAGGCGGCAGGTGGCCTTTTGCCCAGCCTCATCTTCCTCAGCCGCGGCCAACAAGTCACTCGGGCCTCGTTTTGCTCTAGTTTCTTTGTCACTTGTACCTTTTAATGTATCATTACTTATTGAACATGTATTTTTTGTAAAGTGAAGTGTTTGTTATTATTTCCAAGTTTGTTTGACGTAGAGTTGAAATTATAATCGATAGAAAAAAAATCGTTCTTGACACACACACACACACACACACACACACACACACACACACACACATACACATACATTCCTGCAAGTTAAAATTAACCATATTTGTCCGCCATGCAATGAAAATTGATACCAAAGCTATATTTATTGCACCCTTGAACTGATTCCTCGCGTTTAGGTCATTGTGTAAAGAGCGTCCCTAACTAGCCTTGATTCCCTATGAAAGGCTCCTCTTCCTCCTCTTCCTCCTCCTCCTCCTCCTCCTCCTCCTCCTCCTCCTCCTCCTCCTCCTCCTCCTCCTCCTCCTCCTCCGCTTGCTGTAAATTTCATCTACAGGTTAATCTTACCCCCGAATCTTAATGTTGTGTGTGTGTGTGTGTGTGTGTGTGTGTGTGTGTGTGTGTGTGTAGTTTACTTCTCACTTCTCAGAGGAACACACAATTATGACATGATTTTTTTTTTTAAATATGAGAGAGATAAAGAGAGAGCAAAGGGAAGAGGACGCGACTGGCCATGGTGTCCCCGTGTGGCCCTGAGGAAGCATTGTGCTAACTCGTCCCCTCAAGGATAGTGCCTAGGCCCGCCCACTAACCTCGCCCGCAAAATCAAACTAGGAATAGATAAGACGGGACGAAATAAATACATAAAAAGTGAAGTTGAATGCACTTCACTGACACGCTACTAATGCGGAACAAGGAACAACAACAACAAGGACTTGATAAGATATTTAGGCTATCAGACGTTGGTGTGTGGAGCAGCATGCAGCCATAACATCATCAGCAGCAGCAGCAGCAGGCTTCCTCCTCCTCTTATGACTATCACTATTACGTGACCTACCGAGATACATTTAAAGGGAACACTTGTCAAGTTTCTCATTCACTACATGCACTGCCTCTGAATGTCATGCAGTGTGTTGTTGAATTAGATAGAAGAAAAGCACATATCATCATTAGTATTAGTATTCTGTGGAGGCTATGTTTTCAGTGGCTTTCCTCCCCCTCACACGCCCCCACCCCACCGGACTCCTCACCTTGCATCATTAGCTACCACCCACTGCTGCTCCTTCCACAGCTTCAGGTTATCATGAGAACAGAACGCACCGCTGAGGCACCTGTTGCTAGTCCCTCCTTACCAGACAGTATAGGTGTGGGTTGTGTCGCCCAGTACTCGCCCACCATCGACTGTTGCTTCCTAGAGGTGACTGATGCAACTCGATTAATATGTCCTGCACAAGCCTGGCACTCATTAGCACACCCTATGGACTGCTTCGTCACTCTGAACACGTCTATGAAGCAGGTACAGCATCTATTCTCATCAGCCACCCTTGCCAACCAACCTCAGCCACACAGGAGTAAAGTATAATCCCCCTAACCTTCCTGTGGCTTCAATGACCTGGCTCAATTATATCTTACAACACCACTACTTCCCCCCATTCTTCCCCATCCTATACTGTTCCTCCGTCATGTCCGGATATATGATGACAACCCGTACCGTATCATGAACACACGCAGCTCAAGTACTCCCTGACCCTCACCTAACCCTCGCCCTCGCCCTCACCCTCACCCTCACTCGCTCTGCTGTTTTACTCTCATGTCTCGCACCCTGTGTATGTATGTTCACTTTACCACCCTCACCCTGGCTTTGACATCGTTCTTCCTTCCTTCTTTTCTCATTCTCTCTACCATAATATACATACACGCATAGGTGATGTACCCCTCCCTGCCGTGCTATAGTACCTGCTGACTGACAAAGGTGTACGTGTATGTATGTATGTGCATTTCCTGGCTGTGTGTGTGTGTGTGTGTGTGTGTGTGTGTGTGTGTGTCTTTGTTCTGACATGGCACACCGATCCAGGATGTATTGGTGTCCCTTAAGTAAACAATAAAACCTGAGACCGTTCTTATACTCTCACTTAGTATTGGTGAGCTGTGTGTGTGTGTGTGTGTGTGTGTGTGTGTGTGTGTGTGTGTGTGTGTGTGTGTGTGTGTGTGTGTGTGTGTGTGTGTATTTAATGCTCCACAAACGTTATGAAGGGTGTGTGTTTATAAATAGTCAGTCCTCCTTGCTCACTAATCACTCTCACCCATGCTGTGACGGGCGTTGTGTTGCCACTGTTGCTCATGTTGATATATCCGTTGTGTCATGCGTTATGGCAAACATGCACGTAGGTAGGTAGATGGAGAGAGAGAGAGAGAGAGAGAGAGAGAGAGAGAGAGAGAGAGAGAGAGAGAGAGAGAGAGAGAGAGAGAGAGAGAGAGAGAGAGAGAGAGGACATGCATGACCCAGCTTTCCTGATACATTCTTTACATAACATATTTTTCTCTTCACATAATCTTCCTCACTTGTCAAATCACGATGCATTTCTATTTCTCATTCCTCGTTACGTGTCTATTTAACTCTGACATAAAAAGAAGCAGCAGCAGCAGCGTGAACGAGCACTATCATCATCCACTCACGTAACCTGAAACCTTGTGTAGGGGGAGTAAAAGAAGGAAAGAAGGAAGGTTGCTTTGATAACGCTGCAGGGAGGTAGAGAGGGAGAGGGAAGGAGGGAGGGAGGAAGTGCTGTTGTCGAGGGGACGTGACGGCACCTTCGCCATGCCAGCTAGCACTGTGACGTCATCATTGCGTCATATAACGAACTAGAGAGAAGCTTTTCTTTTCGCCTCATCGTCGAAACCGGAGCGTGCAGACAGTCACACACACACACACACACACACACACACACACACACACACACACACACACACACACACACACACCGGCCGGCACCACCACCCTCAAACGACACCCACGTGATGACCGAGCTAGTCGTCTCCCGTAACGCACATACGACTACACACACATACATACACACTACACTCACCGGCCGGCAAGTTGACCTTTTTTCACATCCTTTTTTATCTCTCTCTCTCTCTCTCTCTCTCTCTCTCTCTCTCTCTCTCTCTCTCTCTCTCTCTCTCTCTCTCTCTCTCTCTCTCTCTCTCTCTCTCTCTCTCTCTTGAGCTCCACCCGCGTCCACATTGTATCGCTTCCACCGTTTGCTTGGCCGTAAATTTAAATCGGATGACTAAAAGCCGTGGCTGGGTGAGGCAGAGGTAAAGGGAGAGCGGGAGGAAGGCGATGTGTGTGTGTGTGTGTGTGTGTGTGTGTGTGTGTGTGTGTGTGTGTGTGTGTGTGTGTGTGTGGGTTGTGGTGTGGGTAAGGTGCAACCACTTTTGAAACCAGCTGCGTGATAGGTAGGGGAGCCTGAAGAAGGGGTGTAGCCTCGGTATGGTGGGTCAGCAGTTTCGAATGCTGTCGATGTACTGTTTGTGACTGCAACCCACTCCGCCAGCTGCACGGGATGGGTGGGTCGGGTAGGGTGGGGTGGGTGGGTTGGGTGGATGCTGAGAGCGGCAAAGTTTAATTGAAAAAAAGTAGGAGAAAATCAGTTCTGTATAATAATTAGTGAATGACTCCATATGCAATATCATGTTCCCGTCCACGTCACGTTGAATATTGGTTAATAATCCATGTGTGTGTGTGTTTGTTTGTTTAGTGTTTCGTAATAATGGTTGGGAGTTGATATCTTCTTACGACATGCCCTTTGTGTAGGAATGCTCTTTATTTAAGGAAAGTATTACGGTATTTCAATTTCAGGGTTTTCACACCGGTTTTGTAATGTTGTGAGTGTGTGGGGGGGAGGTGAAGGGGGAACAGGGCATAATACAAAGTAAGGAAACCCAAGACTATCAACAGGAAGGACAGTCCATGTTGAACATGTATTTTACCGGGATTTTTTCTCTATCTATCTATCTGTCTATCTATTTATGTATATATATATATGTGTGTGTGTGTGTGTGTGTGTGTGTGTGTGTGTGTGTGTGTGTGTGTGTGTGTGTGTGTGTGTGTTATTTATCCTACGCAAGTGATTACATTGAAACTAGAATAATCTATCTGTGGCCTCGTTCTCGGCCTAACATAACATATCACCATAAAGAATAGGGACAGTGCCAGGTGAGTCCGATTTCTTTATCAACACATTGTGTGTGTGTGTGTGTGTGTGTGTGTGTGTGTGTGTGTGTGTGTGTGTGTGTGTGTGTGTGTGTGTGTGTGTGTGTGTGTGTCGAGGGGGGTGGCACGTCATTTGGTGTCAGGGAGAAGTCTAGGAAAACTTGAAAACAGTGGAAACTTTCTCGGCTTTTCATCTGCGGTACGATGGAGAGAGGAGAGAGATGGAGCGACGTTTTTCACCGTTGCGACAAGTCACTAACGCCTGCTGTGGGAAACACGCATTGCATTATTGCACACTATAACTCCTGAGAGCTTTCGTTTGCTCTGGAATAACTGTCCAAATTGCAAAACCAATTTCTTCCACAGCTAGAAATCTTACCCACATAACAACAAGTCCACATATAGATAGACCTGCAGGGAAAAAGAGAAAGACAGAGAGAGAATAAAAAACCGATGTGTGGAGGAGGTGGCTCAAACCGCCGCTGTTCAGGTCGTCAACCCGATCGGCTGTGGAAAGCAAACATGACCTCCCCAACCATGATTCGTGCGTTAGCCATAGCCTTTGTTATTTGGTGGCGGTGTCGCCTTCATAATACAACAGGACGTGAAGAGAGTCTGGCGTGGCACACGGAAGGAGGGGCGAGGGGTGGGGGAGGCGGTGCTTATTATTAGCTTATTACCATTTAAAAGGAATGATTGTCGGCGAAATCATTGACTGAGTAGTGGTGGTGGTGGTGGTGGTGTGTTTGGTTTGCGGCTTGAGGCTGTGTATGCCATCGGAACGGAGGAAGAGTGAATGACCCCCTTTACATCACCGTCTTAAAAGGAACAGTTGTGAAGAAATGCATGAACTCGGTGACCGCATGTTTTGTCTATTATCGAGCACACAGAATGATAACGATAAACTCATTACAAACACTTACACTAACCACTTGTCGGTGAAATGAAAATAAGTTGCTTAATCGTGCACAACGCTCGGCCGATACTCCATCAGTAAAGGGTTGTGGGAATAAGGAGTGGAGAGCCTCGTCCCGGATGCAGACGAAAGCAGTTTGAGGTCGTTACCGGGCGGTGGGAGGCAATCATTGCGAGCACTGAGCACGGGGCCTTCGGTGACTTTCCTTCACCTTGTCCGTCGTGCCCCTCGCCTCGGGCCAGGGAACAGTGGGCGGTGGACGGACCGGTAACAAACAGTGGGTGTGTGTCTGGCCTAACAGGTGCACCACTCTCTACACCCACTTAGTCCTCCTACGGGAGCTGCGGGATGATGGTGAGCGAACCAGTAAACAGAGAGAGAGAGAGAGAGAGAGAGAGAGAGAGAGAGAGAGAGAGAGAGAGAGAGAGAGAGAGAGAGAGAGAGAGCGAGAGCACGCGTGCTCGCCACCGCCTAGCAACTGGCACAAGTGACCTGTCCGGTGTAATCCTCATGTTTTGTACCATGATTCACTGGGTCCGCGGTGGGCAGTGATGCGGCTGTGGTTATGTGATGGGTGTGGCTGACATGACTCTACTTGACATCTCCCCCATAGATGAGGTGGGCGAGGGAAGAGTATACCGTGGGCGGACTCAGGTATTGGATGGATGATGCTGGCAGAGGCAGAGGCAGCTGAGGGAAGTAGGCAGCAGTGGGCGGGGAGGACAGGGAGCAGCTAGGGTGCGGCTGCGTGTGTGGTGCATGTCAGCATGTGCTCCACCGCTCGTGTCCAGGATGGTGGCATTAGTGAGATTAAGCCCTCACCCTTCCACGTCCCCCTCCTTGCCACGCCTCACCCTGCCATGCCCAGCCCTGCACCACTCACCCTGTCCTGCCCTGCCCAAGCCGTCCTTCCTCCCGCAGGTCAAATGCCCTCGTGATAACTCGTCACCTCACAAGTGAACGTAACCTCATGTCCGGCAAGGTATTTGTTTCATTGTTTTGAAGCAGAACCTGTCTATGCCATGACCACATGATGCGCCGCGTGAGCCCAGCTCAGCCCACCTCCCCTCCCCTCCCCTCCCCTCTCATACCCATTCCACTTCCCTCCTCATACCCCGTCCCGTCGGTGCCCCGCTAAACCAGCCACAGCGACAGACACGCTGACGCTGCTCAGATGCCCGTTAAGGGATTACACAACTTATAAAAATACATGAGATTCCTCTGTGTTTGTTTATGTTTACATGTGTGTGTGTGTGTGTGTGTGTGTGTGTGTGTGTGTGTGTGTGTGTGTGTGTGTGTGTGTGTGTGTGTGTGTGTGCGGTCAACCCACCCTTCTGAGTGAGTGGGAGAGCGCCACAGGATTTCCGATCTAATACAACAGCAAACCAACGATAAACGCAATCGTCACGCTGTCCGAAGAAGTAGTCACAACGGCATGCTGGATGAAGCACAGTGTAGCTAACTAACTCCTTCCATTGCCGATCACAGGGGACGGAGGAGGCTAAAAGTATATGCAAGTCGGCAGTGGCAGTGGCAGTGGCGGCTGATACGTCTCGCTGAGGGTGGTGGTGGGCTTGAGGCGAGTGACCTTGAGACCTGCTGGGGTTGGTGAGGCATCTAAGGCCCTCCTGTTGCATCGCAGACGTTTCTTATTCGAGGCAGACGCTACTGTTGCAAAAAAGAGATGACTTCTGTATATAGTTATGTTGCCCGATAGATGCTCCTCCTGTTGTAAGAAGAGACCTCCTCCTGTTACTTGGTGGATACTTCTGTTGTTTTGTACTATATTTTTGTTGTAAGTCAAACACTCGGAAAGTTTTAAGTGAGCGCAGTGTTGCTCTCTACCCGTCGTTGCAGCTTAGGACGGTCGTCTGGGCAACCTTTACTTCTTCTTCTTCTTCTTCTTCTCTTCTTCTTGTTATTATTCTAATTTTTATTCTCCTACTCCTGCTTATTTGCCTCCTCCTCTTCTTTCTTTTCCTCCTCTTCTTTCTCCTCCTCCCCCTCCTCCTCCTCCTCCTCCTCCTCCTCCTCCTCCTCCTCCTCCTCCTCCTCCTCCTCCTCCTCTCAATAGGCCTCAGTGCAGGTGTGTATGTGTTTGTGTGTAACTGACTTACGTTCCTCTCTGCCTTGCACACACACACACACACACACACACACACACACACACACACACACACACACACACACACACACACACGTACGTGCCTCAATTTCATGTAAAAGAACCATAATTAGTCTTTCTTTTAGTGCAGTTTTAACTTCTTCATCCTCAATAAGACTTCTGCTTTGAACTTTATTTTCTCTCCCTCTCCCTCTCCTTAAAAGAAACAAAAAAATAACGTGGACTTCTGCTGGCTTTTAAAACTTTAGTTTCTTTGTCCCTCCTCCATCCCCTTC